>CABFOV010001502.1:104077-115153 GCA_902141375.1 Timema poppense
CCCCAGTTCACCCGACCGAGATTCGAACCTCGATCTCCCCGTCCTCAGCAGTCGAGCTCAACACGACAAGCGCGTTAGCCAACTACGCTACCGAGGCGGGTTTTAATAGAGTTACAATAGAGCATTCTAAGATGATTATTTTAGTGGTTTTTAATGTTCAGAATTTTCATTACCATGATAAATATAGCAGTGTGATTATATTTATATTCAACTAGGTGGCACCCTTAACATCAACTATAGACGTAGTCTGCTTAGGTGGCTGAATGGTCTAAGACGTTATTCCTATGTTAGACTGGACTGCCAATGACAAAGAGATCGGGGTTTGAATCATGGTCAGGAGTACCGAGGTTTTTTCCTAGAATGGTTTTCCACTCTCCCTTCACGCAAATGTGGGTACGCTTCCTAAGAATTCAACCTTCTTCATCCCTAACTCACCAGTGTAATTAGTGCATTTGCGTATAACCTGAACAGGTAATAAGATGTGGTGCAAAAAATAAGTATGGACGTAGTAGTAAAACAGGTATGTCAAAGACACCTGGGATAGAATTTACATAGAAAGAAACAACCGTACTTTGCTGGATTGTTTATCAGAGAAATACCCGTTTGTCAGGAGGAGAGAATGTGAACTGCCAGTGAAAACTGTTCGTGATTGTTCGGATGAACTCGGAAGGGCCGGCCACTGCTCCCATGAGGCGATGTTCGTGAAGATCCGCAGATGTTCGGGAGAGCTTGGAATTGAGAGGCCGAGGCCAGTGATCTTCCTGTCTATATGTCTCTCTCTCCCTCCCTTTAGAGTCAAATCAATAATTGTCATCACACGGCGATGTGCGGGCCACGAAGAACGACCGCTTATAGCTCTTCTACTCGCCTGGCAACTTTCATCTGTTTTTCAAGGTAAGACCGCGAATTACAAATGTCAAAAGCGCGAGTTTGTTAGTTGAGGGTTATTTATCTGCGTAACTGTGACTGACGAGTACTTTATAAATAGCCAGTATGATGTTATACGTTTAAAGCTGTTTTTATTTGTGTGCCCATAACATCATTTCAGAGAGTAAAGTTGGTTGTTGCCTGCCATCCTAGGTTAGCCAAATTGGTAAGTCTATTTACCTGTTTGTGTTCGTTCTGTTAGCCAGATAATTTATTGTCTGGTGCTAGTTTGGTTTTTTTTGTATGTTGCAGTTCTAGGTTAAGTTAGTTTGTAAATCTATATCCCTGTGTATGTGTTCATCCTGTCACCTAAATATTACAACTTCTAATGCTAGTATCGAAATCTTAGTGTTGCTGTTCTATGTTAAATTAGTATGTAAGTCTATATTACTGTGTATGTATTCGTCCTGTTTCCTAGTTATTACAATTCCTGGAGCTAGTGCACCCTTGGAAGTCAATGAACTCTCCTCATAAGGTGGTGTCAATGTATACGTACAACAAATTTTATTGGATACAGGAATAGTAAAATCATCTAGTGGAGCTCACCTAGAAAAATTAGCTTTCTCTACTCTTGAACGGTTTGGTGATGCTATCCTAGGTTAGATTAGTTTGTAGGTCTATGCGTGTGCAAGGGTTTCGTCTTGTCACTTAGATATTGCAATTCCTGGTGCTAATGCTGGATGTTTAGTTTTGCGAGCTAACTACCAGCTACCTTCTTCGAGATTTTAAACCCAACACATTATACAATGTAAAAAAGGTATATGTGAACAGCCATATTATGTTACCTGTGGGTAAGGGACTTGCATCCTCAATGTTAGCTAATGTGACTTCCTTCCTCTTCAAAGTTTGTTACGCCCTTTTTACTGTAAAGATGATTTTTATCGTTTGACACGTTAAAGAAAAAAAAAATTATAGCTGTAAAATTCTTTTGACTATATAAAAATATACTTGGGCCCTTTTTGTTCTGATGCACAAAGTTGTTTCACTGCCAACTTTGTACCTGTAAAATTTCCGAGAGTGATCGTTAAAAACGAGGTAAGAAATTAACCATTAATTCATGGCCTGAAGGGTGTTCTATCTAGTATTTAAAAGGCCCACCAATCAAATTTTCCCATAATTTAATGTTTAAGGTCATTCTTCAGCAATTTAACACTAAATTTTAGTTAAAACACGTATCACCGTGGATGAAAGTATTATAAGTCTCGTCTTGTTTGGTTTTTGCGAGTTTATGAGGAGTTCAGTTTTTTTTAAATGCTAGAGGCTGTTTTTTTTTAACCGTTTCCCCTCTATCTTTTTTCATGAAAATTCTGAGTACACTTCCTCTAGAATCTTCCTTCTTCGTCACTAGTGCAAATATGAAGATAGTCCGGACTGGTGGTAAGCCATGGAAAGGGGAGGAGAAATCTATTCATTAAAAATGCTCAAAACACATTTCCTACTCGATACGTTCCATCTTAAAGGCACAACCTTCTCAAAGGGATATATCCGCACATTAGTGTAGTTCTGATGAAAATTGCCGTTATAAAGCTTCAAAATCACTAAAACAATCCTCAATTATCTTGTAATGCTGTGTTATAACCCTGTTCAAAATTTACTTTACTTGTTTGAAGTAGGTTAGATATTTGTTTCTCGGGAGCGTAGCGCCTGGGTATACTATGAAACTGAGTTTGGGGATGTAAGGCGGGCGAAAAAAGTTCACTATGTTCGCAGTTTTTATAGCAAAACTTTTTTTGGTCCAAATAAATCAAATATAGCTCCAGTAGACACCTAGAGTTTAATTTCCTTCACAAAGTGACCTCAACAGTTCTTGCATATATGTCAAGGGTGACCTGGAATTTAATGACAAATTTTTCTCTTCGTTTAAAAAGTTTGTCATCCAATGCCGCTATGCTCATGACAAATACTCAACAATTACTGATTGAGGTCACCTTGTGAAAAAAGTTAAACTCTATGTTTGTACTAAAGTAATATTTGATTAATTTTGGCAAATACGTTTTGTTTAGAAACTGCAAAACACTTAACTTTTCTCGCGTCCCTTACATCTCCACCTTGAGATAAATACATAAAAAAAAAGGCTTATAATCTATGCATTAGGCTATAAATTTAAAAACAACTCCCCTATTGAGACTAACCAACATCTATAACAAATTTAATTTTAAATTTGTAAAATGAATCTGTAATCATGGGAGGTTTTTCCGTATGGACATTAGATATAAATAATATATATATATAGATAGAGAGAGAGAGTACCATAGTAAAATATGTTGTGTAATATGCACAAAAATCTGCGATGAATAAAATACATAGTAAATCGTCAGCGAGAGCTAATGTATCAGGAGATATAGAGTAATACAGCTATAGCTGTCATTTCAGATTCCTCTTTTCCATAATGTTAGATACGCAACTGGCTACTTCAACACTTTACTTTGATCTCAAGCTGATACATTTCATGAAGTGCGTTTTTAAAAATTATGTAATTTAACTTATTCTTGAAATTTAAAAAATTAATTTAACTTAAATACTTAAGATTTTTAATCATATAGAGGCATGTTGATACCTTTCTCCATTATTACTGCGTGAGCAATTTTTCTTAAGTGATATACCACTGATATATTGTTTGGGAATTCTGGACGTCTGACACGCATCTCAGTGCTCAAGTGGATGGCCCCCTTGACAGGTTAAATTTCAGTGCTTCCAAACGCAATATTCTTAATTTTATTAGTACCAGTATGATGCGATTTCACTACCAAACTACATATTATAGCAGACGCGAAACAT
Source organism: Timema poppense (assembly GCA_902141375.1). NCBI lineage: Eukaryota > Metazoa > Arthropoda > Insecta > Phasmatodea > Timematidae > Timema > Timema poppense. The sequence goes on from CABFOV010001502.1 coordinate 107,783, forward strand.
TTTAATGGCAACTCATATCCCATTGATTTATAAAAGTTTTTACGATTTTGTGGGATTAAAGCAGTGATTCCCAAACTGTGGTGCATGTATCCACAGTGGTACGCCAAAGCGTTCAGGGAGTGTGGAACGTGCCATCGAATTATATTAATTATAGGGTGACCTGGCGGTCTAGGGGTAAGGTGTCAGACTTATGTGCTGGGGTCTGGGGTTCAATCCTCAGTCCCAGCACAGATTTAACTGATTACCAAACCCTTCCTTCCCCTCTGACAAGAAGTGTATTAATCACAACTTGTGAATGTGGGGAATGCCAGGCCTCCACCGTGGTTCAGATTCCACGTTAAATTGAAGGTCTTCTATTTCATCTCACAATCACCCTACCATTACATATAAGCGTAAGTGCGTACAACCCGAACGGGTAGTTTGACGCGGTGATGATAATAATAATAATAATAATAATAATAATAATAATAATGATATTATATTAATTATAAACTATGTATGATAATAAAATGAATGCATATTTAAATTTTCCTATTTGATTTTAATAAGACTTTCTTTACCTGTCACGGCTTTGATTTGCTCATTACTAAGGCTTTACTACCATTTGGAAAGATCGTTTATGCTTTACAAGATAGCAGGATTGTGTCCATTTATTTATATTACAAGCTTGAAGAAGTACGTTGGTTTGGTCATGGCTATTAAAAGAGTACGTGGTTTGCAAAAGTTGGGAAGCATAGGCATGCGCAGACATCATGCTTAGAGGGAGAAACGAAATATGGGTCCCCTTTTACCCATGAATTAACATGTTTAGGGGGACATAATATTGGTTCCCTTTTACCCATGAATGAACACGTTTGGGGGGATATAATATTGGCCCCCTTATACCTATGAATGAACATGTTTAGGGGGGATATAATATTGGCCCCCTTATACCTATGAATGAACATGTTTAGGGGGGAATATAATATTGGCCCCATTATACCTATGAATGAACATGTTTAGGGGGGATATAATATTGGCCCCCTTATACCTATTAATGAACATGTTTAGGGGGGATATAATATTGGCCCCATTATACCTATGAATGAACATGTTTAGGGGGGAATAATATTGGTCCCCTTTTACCCATGAATGAACACGTTTGTAGGAACATAAAATTGGTCTTCATTTAATTATAATTAATGAACACAATATTTAGGGAGGACTACACATTTGAAACCCCACCTCAGGTGGCGTAGTTGTCTAACACGCTAACTTCATGTTGAGCTAGACTGCCTAGGACAGAGAGATTAAAGTTCAAATCTCGGTCAGGTGACCTGAGGGTGTTTTTTCCTAAATGATTTTCCACTTTCCCTAATTGAAAATGCGGGCTACCTTCCTCTAAATTCAACTTTCCAAATTCCTAATCCATTAGCATAATTAATTATTAAGCGTATAACCCGAACAGGTAGTAAGACGCGCTACTAAATAAAAAATCATATTTGAAATGGTTATACCAGTGTCCCATATCACTTTCAACGTTTTCACACATTTCTAATATTAGTTGAAAAGAGGTTGTGGGAAGATTAAGAAAACTTAATTTGACTATTCACTGATTAGATACTGTTAGCTTTTTTTTTATTAATTCTGTAATTTCATTCCTTTAGCCAGTGATACTATTTTATGTACTGATTTTGTATAATTATTTAGATAGTAAAATAAATTTGGAATTTAATAGTCATAGTCTCATTCAAAACAGTGTTTATATAAGATTATATACATTATTTGGCAATGTTTTTAAAATTAAATTTTCACAATAAAATTTTCATTTTTCATTTATTTGGGTTATTTAAGGGGCACTCTCTGAACTTGATTTTATCAGAACATGGCTGATGGATTAACTTAAATATGAAACAGACACAACATCCAGCCCCCGGCTGTTAATTTATCACTATGAACGTGCAAATCCACATTTCCCTAATGATAATATTTTGGCCATGACAGGAATCGAACCCGGGACCCTTAGCTCAGTAGAAATATACGCTATCGACTGAGCTAAGGTGTCGAAATTTCACAATTAACAATATATGTATATCGGACAGACAGATTTGTTGTAGGGTCCGGGTTGTAGTGTGGATGATCGTCTGGAACTGTCATTTGTTAGGTGTTGATAAGATGAGAATCTGGAGGTAGAATACGGAGGTTGTGTTTTGCTTTAATTGGTATTTCCTTAAAGATAGCGTGTTTTTTTTTGTGTAAACTGCTCTCAGAATCTGACTTAAGTTGATAAACTGATGTCAACACCAAGTGCTAAGTAAACATTGTTAATTACATCTTGTGTCTCAGATCTATCAAGCATTTTCAAACAATAACATGATGATGCATTGTCACTAGGAAGTGGACTTCTACGTCATACAAAGCCCGACCTCATCCAAGTCCACGTGTGTCTGACCCGTTATACCGTCCCACATACACTAGCTACTTCACCCTGGGACAATGATGAGACATCTTGCAGCCATTGGGATACTACTAGTACAATGCGTAATAGTTAACTGTCTTCCAATCGTCAGCCCTGGTAAGTTCACAGAAAGCTCAAAGATGTACGAGTCTGATAGTACTACAAAGTTACAACTATCACTGATAAGACATTGAAGCTAAAATGTGCTACTATCGCTACATAACATCCTGCGCTGGGTTAAAATATTGTAGAGAAGGATGAACTACTAAACTTTCAAGTTATAGATTTATGTAAAACGGTGACCAGCAAAAATAATAAATAGCTTGCAAAAACACATAATTACTATGTAAACTGCAATGATGGTCTACTCATGATTATAAAAGAATTTAAATTTGCTTGGTATTGCTAAATATATATTATTTTTATCAAATATTATCTCAGTACACTCTATACACATTGTGTCATGTATACATACTAAACATGTTATTATAAATACAATATATTAAAAGTTTAGGGCACAAAGGCATGAGTCTTAACAGCTAGCTTACGACATCTAAGGTAATTCGTGTATGAATTCTGTTGAGTGACCTTTTGAGAAATGTGTCTAAACATTAGGACTACCTAGAAGATATAATTACATTTTAAAAAGAAGAGAAATAGGTATTTTTAATTAGGCCTCTAATTGAATTAAGTATTATAATATCAGAACTTCTATAAAAAATGTAAATCATAGAGTAAATTATTAAAAGTAAATTAGGCTTATAGCCCAATAAGGAATAGAATCGGTCTATAGAGAAAGGAACGGGTAGATTTTTTGTTCCTGCGTACGAGGCCAAAATAGAACGCTGGTTCATCAGCTGATTTGTGACAGAATATTGGTTGGTTTTGTATATGTTATGTAATAAGCTTGTTTAAATTAAATAGTCAACATTAAGTGTTTATTTTGTTTATATTTACATTAAGTGAAAATATTGAACTCTGCATTAAAATCGATATAACATTTATAAATGATTTTGTTTGAGTGATTGATAGTGGCTTTCAGCCAAATACAAAATATATAATCAGTTAAATTTTATATAATAAGTAAAATTACTTTTAAACTATCTCAGAAAAATCTACATACATTATTATTTATTATGTAAAATAATAATTAATTTTAAATATAATCATTAAAACTGTTATCGAAAAATTTCAAATTTTTCAAAATAAATCACTATAAAATTACGCTTAAATGATTATTTTACAAAAAAGAAATGAATTAAAATAAACGGAAAAATTTCACTGACAATTATTTTTAACCAAACTGTAAGAATATGTAAGGCATATCAAATTTTCAAAAATCAGTTATTAGTAAGCAACTTTTAATCGATTTTTTACACAAAAAACAATACGTATACAATGTTAATTTACACGTCAAACAATCCCTCAAAACATTTAGAAAAGCAGTCATCAGTAAACTACCCCTAAACGAATTTTCCACCAAAAGCATAAGTATATAGTGTTATTTGTCATGACAAACACTTCCTATATATATATAAAAATCGTTGGAGACATTTTTGATAAATTTCCTATTTACGAAAATCAGTCTTCTGAAAAGCATCCTTAATTTGAGGGACGGATAAAGAATTTAGAAAAACTTCTCAAGGTATGAGAGTATAACCTCTAAATAATAAGTTTGAACAAGATTCATAAAACCATTTTGGTTTTACCCCCATGCATAGACAGACAAACATAAGTAGTAAGTGGGCAGATATGTCCAATTTTCATACCGAGGGAGTATTGTGATTTCGGAGTGACGTGTTTGACGTCACCTTGTGTATATGACTGTATGGTGACGTCACGGAATGCATTTCATCTAGACGTCACATTATATATAAGATTTGAATGAAATATAATATTAAGTGCCAGGTAAAGTGACGTCATAAGATAATTAATTGTGCAGGAGTGTGTACGTTTTTACTGTGACGTCATAAGATAATTAATTGTGGTTGGAGGGGGTAGCTATGCTAGAGATATTAAAATAATAGTGACAGTATAACGTCTTGTTAAAGTGACGTCATGATGATAGTATTGTGATTTCGGAGTGACGTATTTGAAGTCACCTTATCAGATTTGAATGAATTATAATATTAAGTGCCGAGGTACAGTTAATGCATTATGACAGTAGGACGTTTGAATTATTAATGACGTCATATTTAATTATAAACTAAAAAGTTATATTGTTCTTACTACAAATATATAATTTAAATGAGATGGAAATATTACTAGAAATGAAAAAATAAATACAAGTTTTTTCACATTAAATTATAATAAAAAATATACATATTTCACATATAATTTCATATAATTGTTATAGTGAATACATAAAACTATTAAGAATAGATATTAGTAACATAGTATAATTAAAGACTAATTTTTAAATTTCTAATTTCATAGGTATGTTTTACTGATTACATAAAACAATTATGCAGGTATACACAGAGTATAATTATAAATGGTGTTTAGGAGTTACTTTTATTTCAATTTTAACCAGTATTACCAAAGATTAAAACTATTAACCAGACGGTACAATCCTAAGCTTGATAGAATTTTCATCCCCAATTCCATCATAAATTAATACAGACTTTGATTTATTAACAAGGTCGCTTTGTTCTATTGTGCAGATTTGGAAAACTTTTTAGGCAGGAGAAACCCTACGATGTTATCTTTTAAATAGGCTTTTACATAAATACCTCTTCCAAATTTAGTATCTCTTTCGTCAAAAGATATAATATGTAGTTTTGTGTTCTCCGTTAAACTTCGAAGAGAAATATATTGAATGTCGGTCTTAGCTGAGTTTAATTCCTTAATAAACTTTTCCATACCTTGAAAAAATTCAAACAAATATATTATAGAAATAAAAATAAGACAAAAACTTTAAAAAAATTATAAATTACCTTGATTTACTCTGCTGTAGGTTTATCTGCACTCAGATCACCCCGCCTAGCCTGTAGGTTGGTCGTATGCGTCTCAGAAGCGACGGGCAGATCGACGTCTAATGCCATGACCTCCCATTTGTGCAAGCACTCTAAGTGCTTTCGATACCAGTCACTTATAACTTTACAATAACGTTTTGTCCGACAGGCGTATGACTTTTTAAAGTGAGAAAAGCATTCAGAACTACAATAATGAATCGTGCGTTGAATGGTTGATTCTAATAAAACATCTATTACAAAAGTGTAACTATTGAAAAATCAGTTATGCCTAATTCAACACTTCGGCCACCATCAGAATATACTCCCAACATTGTTATATCACCAATAAGCGATATGAAATTAAATTTACTGCATTTACAAACACCACGATGGCCTCTCTTGTCCGATCTATCGAAATAAGATCTACTTGTAAAAAGATTTCTAGATTGATGCTCAATATGGCGACGTTTAAATGACCGAAGTTGGCTGTTTAAACACAAGTCTTCAACTGATTCCATTTTACTAATTCTAATGGCTTAAATACACAGTGTATTTAAGTATATTCCTGTAATTTCTAGCTCTCAAGGTGAACAACATCTACTATCTATCTTTCTAATTAAGTTTACAACTTACATCTCAATACCAGCTAGCCATCGAGTCACGATTATAAAGAGAGAGGTGGAGCGTGTACCTTTCTAATTAGATATTCAGGTTGCTTCTGAAAGGTTAACCACATCTGACGGAGGTGTGTAGAAATCAGGAAATACATTGAGCTGGCGGCCTATAAAAGGAGAATTTAACTATACCAAGTTATCATTTCTTTATAATCTTTTGTCACGTAAAAAAAAATTGAGCTCTCATATTTTGGCAAAAGTAAGAACAATTATAATATTATTTCTCTATATTTTTTGTATGTTTCTCTAGTGTTCAATTTATTAGTTAAACTAATATTTTATTATTTATTTGTTTTTATTTTAAATATTTTTTTGTGTGTTTCTCTTTTCTCAATTTATTATTTAAACTAACAATTAATTTATTTTTTTATTTTTTTAGTGTCTAACGAACAAACATTTACAACTGACGAATCTAGCGACAATGCTAGACCCTCTATTTCAGACATTAACAAACAACGCGAGCACATTTTTGATTATGTGGGGGGTACAAACACTGATGATTAATTTACCATAATAAGAGAGACAGGACGAACGTATACCTTGTTCAACACCTTAGGCAGAGATATTTTAGTTCGATTCAAGCCTTTGATTGCGAACTTGACTCCGCTACATTATCTAATCACGTGTTTATCAAGTCTATTGGCATATTTGCTTAGAGGTACGGCACCTTACGATTTAATTGGACTCACGATCACGAACACGGAGAATAATCTTGATAACCCGTTACGGGTTTCGTACTGTATATGTGACCAAATTGATGTGAACAGTATTATGAATACATTAACAAAAGACATTCAGAGTAACGCCAGATTTGCTATAGCCGATGTATTGATGATTAAAGTGAATCATATCAAAATGATGATGGGCAATGGTAGAGCATTAAAAAGAAGGTGCCTTTCAAACGTTTATCTGAGTCACCATAAAAGGAGCATAGTCGTTGTTAAATCATTGACGAATTGTTTGGCGCACGCTATAGTAATAGCGATAGCGAAAATCACTAATGATATTAATTATAAATCGTATATTCAGGGGGATAAAATAAAAAATGCTGTAGGTTATCTACTCGCAAAAACGCGCGTAGATTTATCCGGAGGAGGGGGGCGCGAACATCTGGATAAATTTCAACATTATTTTGGTGACGAATATAAATTACGCGTGTACAATATCCTCTCGACGGTCAGCGGATTGTGGTATGAAGGGGTTTCTTCTTCGACTAGGTACATTAACCTACAGTACGATGACGTCACGCATCACTTTAACGTAATAATCATTATGGTGGCCGCGTTTTCATTTCGGTATTTTTTCG
>CABFOV010001503.1:0-17653 GCA_902141375.1 Timema poppense
GTGTAGCTAACATTGTATCACTACTCTCTAACATCAATACTGCTTACTGAGGACTGTCTGGTTTATTAGCAATTCATGCGTAACTAACATTGTATCACCACTCTCTAACACCAACACTTGCTTAGTGAGGAAGTAGACTCGATACTTCCTACTTTATAAACTAAACATTTTAATATGACAAATTATATACTATGCTTCGTAATCTTGGATCCATACACTTAGACTAAGACACTATAGCTTTTACTCTTTGAAACACATTTATAGTATGTTAGTATTTCTTTTAAATACATTACTAATCTAGACACCTACTACATCATGCTTGTTACATTCTATCTTGGTCCATCAAATTTACCCTTTCGTTAAACCAGTGGTGTGACCAGACATTTCCATCAGGGGGATCACTGGGAGGATTTTACCAAGCTTCCTCCCATATCATTGTCTGATTTTTTTAAAATCAGATGTCTCTAAAAGCTATTTGGAGCTGCTCACCCCCAAATAAAAAAAATGGATGCCTCCCTTATTTATTTGGAGTTATCCTTACATGGATTTATTTTAATTAGATGCTTCTAGAATCTGTAGGTTAACTTCATAAATATTTTCAATTGTATTTAGAGTTCAATCCGTTCTTCTCCCACCAAATAGTTACTTTTTAATGGTTGGTGTGTGTTTGTGCGTATGCCTCGTTGAAAACAATATTTGGAGCAACGTTAGGGGGTGCCATGGTTTATCTGGCTCCCCTTGTAGACATGCTAATGTAAAACATAATTTATATCTGGCATGTACCGTCTTCAACATGTAGGCCTACATGTACAGTTTCAATACTAGCTTGCATAGTTTTAGATTTAAAAAAGATAATGAATGTTTTACTTTAATCTCTTTTTTAGCCTATATTTGTACTACTTTAAAAAAAAAGAAATGAATACCAACACTCTAGCTGCAAAATTAATTTGAATAAAAAACTAATAATAATAAAAAATTAAAATTTTGAACGCAAAAACAAGGTTTCTAGACAAAAACCTCTATTCTTTATTATTAAAATTCCATCCCACTTTCGTGGTAGAATGGTCTAAGATGTCAAGCTCATCATTGATTTGACTGCCGATAATGGAGATATTGGGGTTTGAATCCTGGTTGGGTGTACTCAAGGGGGTTTTCCCTAAATGGTTTCTTACTTTTCTTCAACAAAAATGCGGGTATATTTCCTCTAAATTATGTTCACTCAACCTTACTACACTATTATAATTAGTTCATGTGAGTATAGCCCAAACGGTTAGGTACTATGTAGGGCTAAGAAAATAATCGATAACTATCATTAGTCATTACTAACATGGAAAATGTCTTACCTTTGCGATGCCAATTTCTTGTTTTTTGTATTTTTGTCGGCTCATTGTGGGGATGTTCAGTACTTCCATAATTTCTTTAAATTGTGAGTAGCTTGTTCCAATTGGAACACTGCCCCAATAAACAGCGTCATTGAATTATGCATATGTGTGGGCTGTTTTGAGGTAATGCATTGCTTATCATCACAATTGTCACAAAAATAAACCAGAGTAAATTCAAGCCCATTTCTTATTTCCTTTTCTAGTTTATAGTGACCTAATATACACGATTTGGAGTGTTCACCTAATTTAATGAGTTGTTTAGTAAAAAGGCATTACATCAATAATTTGGTGACCCATAGTTAGAGGGAGTTCTGTGCCTTTTCAATGTTTTCTATGAAAAGTGGTGGTAAGTCATTACTATATTCAGATTTTGAAAGAGTATTTTCACTAACGAATGAAGGATGTTCCACATTCGGTAGTAAATCCTCCAATTTATTATTTTCGTCAAAAATGTTTGTGTCTTCCTGCATATCTTTGGAACTGAAGGTTCCTGCAGTTGGTGTAAAGTCTTCACTTTCTTGGGCGCAAGTCCTAAAAACCATTAAAATATATATATTTTACATAGTTATTTATTTCTTACAGAATGTCTTACCATCCGTCTAAGCTATTCGCAATAAGTTATTATAATAGGGTAAGAGTGAGTAAAGTAGAATAGAGAGGAAATGTACCGCGTTTGTGTGGAGGAAGAGTGGGAAAGTATTACTAAAAGAAGCTTTAGTAGATTACACCAGGCCAGAATTCAAAACTTGACCTCCCACTCACTAACAAACCAGAAAAACATGTAATTTACTCAGAATGCATACTGATTAGGGTTTATAATTGCTAACCCATAACTTATAAACTATATAATAATACAATCAACAACTTATATTTTGTGTATATCTAAGGACTATTTTAAACTTTAGGTAGCCAACATATTCAATTACAAAAATTAGCCATCATTTCCGTTTGGAACTAATTTAACGCAGCCACATTTCATTTACAAGACTGTACTTTTTTTTTACAATTTATTTATCAACATAAATATATTTGGCACATTTTTGGCATACTTGCAGATTTTTTTTAAATAAACAAATAAAATACACCTAAATATACTTTAACAAACACAAAATACAAATATTAGTTTTAATATTTTCAAACTACAATTACCTTTTAAGTGATTCAAATTTGTTTCTGGTGAATTATAAAAGTTGATTAATATCAAGGCCATAGTCAGGAAATTTTATGAACAATATATATGGTTATTTTTGGTTTAAACAATACCAAAATTAATGTACAAGTACAAATTAGGGGGCTTTGTTAACGTAAAAAGCACTTCAGAGAGCATCCAGAGGTATTTAATATCTATAATTTTTTCTAGCCTTCGGCAGCCATGGTATTATGTTGCCATAAAAATACTTCAGAGAGCTTCTAGAGGTGTTTATTACTTAGAATTTGTCCTAGCCTCCATCAATTGGGGGATGGGCCCACCAACCCCTACCCTGTTGATTAATATAATTATATTGATGCCAGTTAAATGGTAGCCTACGCTCAAATTTTAATATAAAACTAAACAATGTCAAAGAATATTGGTAACAATAGACTGTACATCTTTCACACATTATATAGCTAACAGGCAAAACAGTCTAAAATATCATAATATTACTCTTCATATGTTTTTTTAACTCAATACTTTTCTTAGCTGGTTTTGAAAAGTTTGCTAATGATCTTCATCCCCCTCATCTCTCCCCGCCCGCCCTCTGCTGTCAATCAAAACACAAGCAGTCACTCACTACCTGTGTTTGGTTCTCAATGGTACGGCCTCGTTTGACTGTATTTATTTTTGTAAAAAATCACGTAATTTCGGGCAATTTCCTCTCCAGTTTTGAAAATATGGTAGTAACGATTGTATGAAAAACGTCAAATGAACCAGTACTTATTGCTAAATAAAGAGAGTTAAATTTAATTTCAAAATACAAAGTAGTTTTCTATTAGCAAATTTGTTTGCAAAAGAGTGAGACAGTCTGCCGCCGATTCAATCTCATTATTTATTAAATAAAAATTAATATGGAAGATATGGTCCACACCGTGCCTAAAATATGTTCACCATATAGTGCTATACTATCCATATATCCATAAAAAACCATATATCCATAAAAAAAAATTAAGAGTTTTGTTTGTATTACTTAATACTTGGAGACGAATTAGTATTATTAAGTTAAATTAAGCATTATAACTATTTAAACAAAAAATACATAACAATTTTGTTCTATTTTAATGTTTTATTCTATTAAAAAGGCTCACAACCATAAAAATAAAAAAATAAAATATCACTCTTGCACAGCCTTAACCTGCTCTATCACAAAATTCACAAAGTTTTTAAATTTTGGAATAGTTTTGGAACATCGAGTATTTTCAAATTCTCTAACTTTTTTAAAGCTATATACAAAACAATAATGTTAGATAGATCAGGGATTTGTAAAGGGGGAAGTGTGTTAAAAGATACAACAAAACCTGCCAAGAATGAATTAAGAGATTGTTATGATTCAACATTAATTGTTTTAAACTTCATAATTTTACCAATGTAGATGGAAGTTAGTCTGTTTATCTTCCCACCTTTTTGTTTAACCTTTTAACAACAATGCATAATTCTCTGCTGTGGAAAGGACAGAAAAATAAATAGATTTAGTAGGACCTTGTAGGCTAGTAACCAAATAATTGACTTTGTCTAAGTCTGTTAGAGATTTGTGATCACCTACAATTTGTTGAATAGATCACGTCTTACTACCCATTCGGGTTATACACCTATGTACTAATTATGCTAATAGTTATAGGGATTAGGAAGGCTATAGAGGAAGTGTATCTTAATTTGCATAGAGAGAGAGTAGAAAACTATTTTAGAAAAAAAAAACATGTACACCCGACTGAGATTCAAACCTCGATGTCCCTGTCATCAGTAGTCTAGTCTACGTCGAGAGTAACGTATTAGACCATGTGGTAACCAAAGCGAGTGTTTGAATGGTTAATAAAATTTAACTTTAAATAAATATGCCTAACATTTGTAGTGTAACACCCTTCAGTTGCAGCTGGTTGCATAATTGAAACAAACCTGTCTTTATATACAAATATAACTCTTAAAATGTTATAATTGTGCTAAAGCTAGGTACTTAACCTTTATATAATCCCAGCTACAACTCACTAATTTTGTCCAAAACTAGGATAAATTCACTAAGTAAAGTATTAATTGATCTCACTTTAGCACAGAATTCATTAAGTACTGTCTAATCTTTTGAATTTGGATTTTTAACTTCTGTAATATTTTATTAGTCATACATGCGGTGAAGGTGCAAACAATGGAAATCAATGACAAAACAATGCACGTAATGATTATGAGAAGAATGAAGCAAACTGATATAAGTTAATGAAAAAAAAGCAACTGATAACACAAGCTAATATAGGTAAAAATGTAAACACGGTCAATTTGGGAAGTGGTGGTATAAAAAAAATTATATGAGATTAGTCATTGATTTGTAATGAAATTATTATACAAATGGTGTTTCCCTGTAAACCCCCTCCCCCCTCGTTTACCGCTTAGCCCCAGCCTTTAGAAATAATAGTTATGGAGATAACAAGATTAGATCTTTTATTCAGTAATAATGTAAAAGTACAAGTACAGGAACTTAATGGAGAGAGGTAGTAAGATAGTGTTTTATTTCTCAGGACAACTCCATGTGGCTAAGCCAATAACTGGATTGAACAAACGTCACCCCGACTTAGGATATGGTCAACCAGGATACCCTAATAAACTTAAGCCACAGAACAAGGCACAATAAACAAACAATGAAGACATAGTCAAAGCACAAGTGCCATAAGGGTGTGACCCAAAGCTTTGCTTGTTATCCACAGACCAATTTTAACCCTACAGGGAATAGTCACTTTTCTAGGTGACTCTACCCCAAAAATATGACCATCTGACCATATCCAAGTGATGAGTAAACTATAATACTTAAAGTGTACTTATTAGAACAATCGTCAAAAACTGACAGCAATACCCAAGCCTGAGCCTTCCCAACTTGCCTAGGGATACGTCATGGTTTAACATCATAAGTTCCGTGAAGCTGAAACCAGGCTATAAATAAACTCTAACAATGTTCAACATCTCGCCAATGCATGGCTTTCCTAAACCATGAACAATGATCTCAATGTTATGATTAGAAACTAATCACCATAACAGATCCTTTAACCCAAAGATATGAAGATTGCAATATTCAAACCAAACTCTAAATGTTATGATTATATGTTATGATTAGAAACTAATCACCATAACAGATCCTTTAATCCAAAGATATGAAGATTGCAATATTTAAACCAAACTCTAAATCAATATCCTAAAAAACATTATTTACAAAAATTACGAGCTTCATGGGAGAATAACGCTTCTTTTCTAGACGCAAAAAAGACGATATCAATACTTAGAGAAGTGAACGATACAGCTGAAAGAGTGGTAAAACTAATGCAGGACTTTCACGGATTAATAACGGTTGAGGAGGAACAAAAACAATTTTTGTTTCGTTGCGTACAAGAACACACGAAGATCTATCCTAACTGTAAAAAGCAAACATTGAAATGAAAATATGTTCAATAATGTTTCTTTTACTGTAATATGTTAATAAATATCTGCTTTGATTAAAATGGTGTCTTATGTACCAAAGAAACATACATTTTACAATCTTTCCATAGTATTCCCCGTACAAGATCTCACGTTCAAGTTTGAAGTAAAGTCAGCACGGGTTTCCGTTATCTTATTGCAATAATACATTTTATTTAAGTTACTGAGGTGAAATAGAAAAAAAATAAAGGGTATGCGTATTCGACTTTGCAAAAAAAAAATTTATCTTGTATCTTGGGACACCCTAATGCTCTCCTCAGATGATATTAGAACATGTCATGAAAGGAAAGATAACTGAGAGAACCGATCCCCCTTATTTCCCTTTGCCTACCAACAACCATACATGTGTGTGTCAATGAAACTGTGATGGAGGAGAAAGTGACATAGACCTCTCCCTTCAATTGCCTTTATTGAACTGTTTGGTCTGCTCCCTTGCATGGGCTTATAAGATTGGACAATTGTGTTGGGAAACCTACATCCAACATATTTCCAAAATTTAAGCCATTTTAGGGAGTTACCATTTTTTACCTAAACTGAGTGACATTACCAACATCTAAAGTCTGTTCACGATAGGTTTTTAACTGGACGACAGTTCGAAAATCATATGTTTAGGTTTTGGGTTGCCAACACTTGTAAAAGATCACTGTTTTGTTATAAATGTAAAGCTCTTTAATTACTTGTTATATATTACATTTAAAACAACGTAAACTTAAATTTTCTCATACTATTTCATTTTTTTAATAATTTCTTTTTATCCAACTCGAAACAATATTTTAAACATAATTAAAAGTACTTATTCTTCGTTTTGGAACGTTATTGATTTTGTGTAATATAGTGCACACATCAATACCTTTTAATACAGGCATCATATTTACTTAGAAAAGAAAAAATTCTTGTCATTTTTTTTACATACAATAAATGATTTTATGATTATTTTATCATATTTTGAAATATTTAACTGAATAAAGTATTTTCATCAACTGCGTGTCTGCATCATTGTAAAAAACTTGTTTACCATCATGCTCAATCATATGGTTTAAATTCGTCGGTCGCCATTTTGAAGCTATGTTTGTTAGAAGTTTTTGGGAAAGTTATATGAATATTTTTTAAAGTGGAATGAAACGATAAATAAACTTTGTGTCGTCCTCAAATAAATATATAAATAATATTGGCTTAAATTACTGTAGTTAACTATCACATTAATATATTACAATCTGTTTTCATTACTGTCATCCAAAGTGATAGATGTCAACTGTTGGCATAGTGGTATATTAGGGATTACTTCTAGTAACATTTCGAGTTGTCATCCAGGTAAACTTAGCTCGTGAATGAATTATAGTTGATGATAAATGAATGCTCTACCAATTCAAAAAATACAAAGAATGCTTCGATGTAAATAAAACTACTTTACAGATTTATAATTTAATGCTGGAAAAGGCCGAGTCTCTTAACATTTTGTTAAATTTAAGGACTAATTATTTAAATTTAAAGTTTATTCACTCTACCTACTTTACATGTATGTGAGCAGGTTTGAGACATAGATAAACACACTGAGTATCAACATAACCATTAGAAGGGTAATTAGTACTAGCCTTTGCCTGTGCTTGATGTTGTATTTTTTGTTTGCACTTAAGATTGTTTCTCATATTATGTCATGTGATCACGTGGCTGACAGAACTTATAATCATCTGTTCGCCATGTGCTTAAGACAGCATGTTTTAACAGGCTTTTAATCTAGAATAAAGTATAATTGACCGCCCGTCAGAGCGGTCGATCGTAAACAGTCAGCCAAGTATGGTAAACTAGAGTCGAATGAGGCCCTCAAGAGTAGATCGTATCATGGACAGGATAGCACGGGCCGTGAGCATAAAACCACTTGTTTGTGTGGAGCAAAATATTGCTGGTGAGTGGTTGGCGAGTCTGTCCTGCAAGAACCGGCTATTAAATCAAGCCCGGCACAAACATCCATCCTTACTCCTCATTGAGGTTTAAATATCACTTTTGTTAAGTAATAATGAAACTGTGACTAGAGTTTTGTGTTTGGATTCGGGAAATATTAAATTAATTGTCAAGCACTTATAGTTATTTCTGGTTATTAATTTAATGATCAAAACACCCTCCCCACTAAACTGTTTCATGTTCTACTGTGTATTGCAGGAATGAGCCTGTTTGATCCACAAATAATTTTGTAAGGAGGAACACAAAAGTAACAGAGCATAGTTAAAGAACTGGTTAGTTTGTATCAATTAAAAAATACATATTTTTTTCAAACGAATGGCTTGAACCATGTTTAGAAAGTGTTTTGTTTTGGTTCTGAAACATAAATGATTAGACCAGCCCACAAACGCTTAATAATGTATAGCCGAGTGGTAGGTGACCTGGTGGTCTAGAGGTAAGGTGTCAGACTTCTGTGCTGGTGGCCGGGGTTCAATCCTCGGTGCCGGCACAGATTTATCTGATTTCCAAACCCTTCCTGCACCTCTGACAAGACATCTTGTGAATGTGGGGAATGCCAGGCCTCCACCATGGTTCGGATTCCACGTTAAACTGTAGGTCCTCCATTTCATCTCACAATCACCCTACCATTACACATTAGCGTAAGTGCGTATAACCCGAGGGGGTAGTAAGACATAATAATAATAATAATAATAATATAGCCGAGTGTGTCGTGAAAATTGTGTGTCCCAATTCAACACATGACTACAAGAACGGCAGGTTCAACTATTTAATGACACCTGAAGTTTGATTTCTTGGAACTTCCATACAATATCGTAGACTAAGCTAAGTGAACTTTAGTTTATATAAAGTTAAATTTATCAAAATAATAATTTTGATATATTTTTTAGTGATGGAATCTATTTAAATTTTATGTTTCTCGGTTCAGTTCAATTTTTCAATATTTCAAGTTCGAGTTTTAAGTTTTATAAGAGTTGTGTTTCCTGCTTACTAAGGCTCTGTTTGACTCGCATCTAATCTAAATCAATTTTCATGACCGTTCAAAATAAGCTGAAGGAAACTAATCCAAGTATGTGATATTTAAGGTGGTCATCCACATTATGTAATTAAATTATTATATGTTTCATTAGTTTCAACTATGCTTTGTTTTACGTGGCTCTTTTTGTCCTACTTTTCTCACTTTCCTACTTACTTTTTGACCTCCAGAAGAAAGAAACCATTTGGTTTGTAGTGGTTGAAGTGTGGATCTTCCTTTTTTCTGGTAAGTTAGCAAAGCAAAATATTGTATCATAATGTGTCACGTTGTTTGAATAAATTTTATGTGTGCCCGAAAGCTTGTACAATGTCTTTGAAATTCAATGGTTATAAAATTGTTTTTGGTGGTAGTGTTATAATGAACTATTTCCAACTATAATAGGCTAAAAATTAAAAGGCTTACTAAGCTATCTTTGTGCTAGTGCAACACAGTATCATTCACGAAGAATTTCATCAAGAAAGGATGTGTGGCCCATAAGTTGTACTTGGCTGGACTCGAAGAAATTGAGGCTGAATGGAAGAAACGAGCAAGAAGATAAAGATAAAATAAAAAACCAAAGTGAAGAATATCAAGCATATAGAAAAGTTTTGGAAAAGAAATCTCAGGAAGCTAAAGAGGCAATACAAAAAGAGAACCTGTTAGAAAAGCAAGAATTAGAAGCTTAAGAAGTTCAATCTTACATGTCATTAGTGTTAGAAGTGAATGAAAGAATTAATAATGCAATCAAAATCAATGATGGGAAAGGTTTGCAAATAGCTCAAATTACGCTAGATGCTCTGGATAAAAAATTGGAAGTAAATGACTCTGCTTTTGAGAAAATAAGAAACAAACAAAAGCAAATTCAAAAGAGCAAGACAACAATGTTGGACTACTTTTGTGCAAGTCAATATGAATCAAAGAAACCTAAAAACAACTGAAAGAGTGATTAATTTATTTTGTTGCTATATAACTCGAATGAGTAAAAACATTTTTTTTATTGTGATGTTTCACAGACTATTTTTTAAATATATTTTATTTTTAGGTGGAAAACGTTTTATTATAACCTATATCATCGTTTGATGATAATGAACAACATTATTGTATTAATTATCTTAATTATTCCTATTTTGTTACACCACCATTATTTCCAAATTTGGATTTGTAATAAAATGGCGAAGTAAAATAAATACTGCACTAAAGAGAAAATGAATTAAAGGGGTTGGGGCGGGGGAGGGGGGTAAAAGGACGTTTGCAAGAAGTTGATGGTAGTTAAGCACCTTTCTTCTTTTTCTTCTTCTTCTTTTATAAAATACTTTTTTCAATTTTTGTTACAGGCCCAATAACATAAAAATATTGTTCTTAATTATTTATTTTATTTTGGCACTATGAGGTGAATATAGTTTTTTTTTAACATGTCCTACATTTTCATCAAAAGGGAAGTCCTACTTTTCCTACTTTTTGCCACCTAAAGGCCTGAGGCCTGTTTGTAGGATAATTCTGTGTTAACCTTAAGAGATTACAACCCTACAACACTTAAGCCTAGAACAACTTAACCTAAATACAAAATTATTTGCACCAAGCAATTTAGCAAGAACCCCAACGATTCCCATTCTATTGTGTTGTGGCAATCGTAGGAATATCAAATCCTTAAGAGGCTTAATTTAGAAGAAATTCTATATAATTATTAAATGTGTTTCATGGGCTGTAATCGAAATGCATCACAGTGTATATGTATACTTTACACAAAGGATACATTTAAAATGAAATGAAGGGAACAAGATGTCTTGAGCAGTGCACTGTAAGCATATTGTATTGCATTAATTTTTCCATAATTCATGTCATCTGGTAAAAGTGATTTTGTTTTCAAAAAACACTTTAACAAACATTTCTGAACTGATGTTGGAATGACTAAGCAACTGAAAATATAGGTACTTACAGTAACTAACTTGTTAGGCTCAACTATATTTTATGCTTAAGCCCCAATACTGCTAGATTGCTGACACTATGAATGTAATATTTCTGGGAGACTTAATTATAAAAAGGTTGTTAGTTTTAGACACCTTGATATTTAATATCAATGAATTAATAGATTTGACTAAATCAGGTAACACTATCTCTGAAGCCAGAAAAACTTTCAGGGAATTTGTTCAAAATAACCTTGTCCAGACTGAATCCATTGTCATAATTCTGTGGGTGTCGATGATATTTGTTTGCACCATAGGGATTAAACAGTTTAAAACCCTAATTAGGTTGAATTGTAAACATGCAGGTTTGGTGATTCCAGTGTCACTGCCACCCATAATTGTATGCAATAAAGATCTTGCATTTGACTACAAGCCAGATTATTGAGTCCATTTATACTTTCATTTAAAGGCGAAACAGTACAAGTAAAAAAATTATATAAAATATTATTTTCTCTTGTAGATGATTGTATTTCATTGCACGAGAAATAATATCAACTTAGTGGCCATACTGTTTCATTGCACTTGAACAAGGTAGGATTTACACTGTTAGCAAATGAAATTTTGCTTAGGGTTGAGTCCCGGTACATAACCTATTTCAGGCTCGTGCCATCTGTTCAAAGACGAATTACAATATGAATTAACAATACAGGGTATTAAACCCGAGAAAACGGTGGAGTCAATGAGATCCCAACTGGGCGAGACTTTGGGCAAGGAACAGGATGAGGGTGGATCCTTGGTTTTACAATAAAGGATTTGTGCCTTTTCAGAAGAGTATCTGTTATTATTATTAGCATCGCGTCTTACTACCCGTTCGGGTCATACGCACTTACGCTAATGTGTAATGGGTGGTAGGGTGATTGTGAGATGAAATGGAGGACCTACAGTTTAACGTGGAATCCGAACCACGGTGGAGGCCTGGCATTCCTCACATTCACAAGATGTCTTGTCAGAGGTGAAGGAAGGGTTTGGTAATCAGATAAATCTTTGCCGGGACCGAGGATTGAACCCTGGCCGTCAGCATAGAAGTCTGACACCTTACCCCTAGACCGCCAGGTCACCCAAGAGTATCTGTTGTTATCCGAGAAACTTTAAACCCTGAAAACCTTGTTATCTCAATACGACAAACACATCCCATCATAAAAAAAATGGAGCACCTACATTCACTTATTATCTAGACTCAGACTAGTAATATACTCACCTGAAGAAAGGAGCATGTTTTCAAAACTTGACAATGTTCTCAGAGAACTAAAAATTTTAATGCAATAAAGCTTCTTAAAAGTAAGAGAAAACACAATGTAGCATACTAGTCTGGTTAAGCCCCCTGTATAAATTGCGAGTAATCCAAAACTTATATCCATTATAGAACCTCCTGAGGACAACTGGGCTTATGTAATATTGAACTTAGTATGAAAATGAGATGCTAGATTCGGTAGTCATTCCAAACTAGTAGATTTTCTGGAACAAATCCAGGGGAAAAAGGAATATTATAAGTTATTGGATGACAACATGTTAACAACGTCGGAGTTGTTTGAAGGAGCGCTTTCGCTTTGGTTACCTAACAATTACAGGAATTGGACAACCTCGGATGAGTTGCTCCGATTCTTTCGACTTTGTTTCTTTCCCTTCAATTATCTTGAGGTGCACAGAAAGGAAATATTGAAACAGCTCCAGAAACTTTCAAAAACCTCACCCAGATGTACTAGTACATACAGTACAAAAAGAAGAGGGAATGAAGTTTGGCGAGGCTATAAAAATGAAGCTAAATCTGACAACGAGCTTGAGAGGATTGTTTTGAAGAGAATTGAAGATGAATTGCCGACAGCAAAAAAAAAACCTAATCGGCTATTTATTTCACCAACGGTAAGTATTGATTATTATTTTATCTCAACTAAATTAGCTGAAAATATTGTTTTTGTTACATTTCATTCAGGGGCGTAGACAGGATTTTTTCGAGGGTTAGGGAGAGGTAGACATGAATTAAAATTCCTATAAATAGATTTAAACATTTAGATTTGTATTGTAAATAATATTTTTTTTATTAATTTCATGTTTCGTCTCTTGTGCCAAATTTAAATATTTTTATAAATTTCCATTTTTTCGTTTGTATTGGTAAACTATATTTTAATAAAAATACATGAATTTTTTTTTTTATTATTTCTGTAAAAGGGGGGGATATATACCAATATCTTCCCCCTGACCTATACCCCTGAATGAAGTCAAAAGATTCAGCGAGATTACGTTACCTTAACAACCCTATAGTTTGAGTTTTAATAATAGAAAATATTAATGAAAATGTAACATTAGCGTGTTTAAAATATTTGCGGAGCTGTAATATCAAGTTCGTTCAAACAGGGACCTAGATTAAGTCTTTATTTAATAAACACAGTAACCCACCTCGGTGGCATATTTGGCTAACGCGCATGTCGTGTTGAGCTCTACTGCTGAGGACGGGGAGATCAAGGTTCGAATCTCGGTTGGGTGAACTGGGGGTGGTTTTTCCTAAATGGTTTTCCACTCTCCCTCCACGCAAATGCGGGTTTACTTCCTCTAATTCAACGTTCCCAATTCCTAATCCATTAGAGTAATTAGTACTTAAAGCGTATAACCCGAATGGGTAGTAAGACGCGGTGCTAGATATTATTATTATTATCATTATTAATAAACACACTACTTTTTTTATAGGAACACAGCAGAACACTTTAAGATATTTGAGAATTATTTTGGTGGTCTTGAAGAAATGACACAGCCCATAGCCTTGTGACCAAGAGCAATTTATACTTTCTCGTGGCACGCGGCGACCCTATTAACATGAACAACAAAAAGATACCATATTTAGCTTAATTCTATTCTATTATTTACTGTTTTACTATAAATTAGTTACATTTTTTTTCAATGGTTTACTTATCTTCATTTTTTTGTGAATTGCATTTTTTAGTGAAGGGAATAAACTGTAATTAATAGTTTAAGTGAATCACTTCTCAATTCGATTATTTCCAAGGTTAAGTTTTTGTGAGCCCGATTTCACAATTCTCATAGATATATTTTCATTTATTTATTTAGTACCATGTCTTAAACCCGTTATGGCTATACTCTTAAGTACTAATTACGCTAATGGATTAGGAATTGGTAAGGTTGACTTTAGAGGAAGTGAACCTGCAGTTGCATGAAGGAAGAGTGTAAAACCATTTAGGAAAAACTATGCCCAGTTCACCCAACTGAGATTTGAACCTCTCTTTCCCCCATCCTCGGCAGTCTAGCTCAACA
The DNA here is from genome assembly GCA_902141375.1 of Timema poppense. Lineage (NCBI taxonomy): Eukaryota > Metazoa > Arthropoda > Insecta > Phasmatodea > Timematidae > Timema > Timema poppense. Next base: position 14,230 of record CABFOV010001503.1, read on the forward strand.
TGAATAGCGTGTTAGTCAAATATGCCATGGATATAAAATGATTGGTCTATAATTTTTCGAAATAATATGATAAAAAAATATTTTTTTTCATATATACTAGGCCTGCATAAAAATTGAGTCAACGGATCACATTTCACATAAAAGAGAACATTTGATAATTTATTTCTTAGGAAGAAATAATTATCAAAGATATTCTTATTTAAAATTAAACGTTTTAATTGGCAAGTCTTGAGAATGGTGCTCCCAAGATTTGTCTATTAATTCTTTTTAATTTGAAAGTGAAAATGTTATGTTTCAGTTGGCTTCCTCATCCAAAAAGGCAGGCGACTCTTCTGGTTTTAACAAACAAACCTGTACCAATCCTGACAGGAAGTACCGAAAAGAAAATTCAACACCAAGTTAAAAGTGAAAATGAGGAGGAAAAACTTAATTTGGAAATACAACAAAATCTTTGCGCATGAAACCTTCACAAGAGTTATTGTAAAAAAATGTTGACGCTTGAAAGAAATCAGAATGTATTGAATGCTATTAAGGACTCAATGTCAAGCAGAGGTTAAAAACCTGTGTTAAAACTTTGTGAAGAATTAAAAAATGAACACCAATCATTTAAAAGAAAAAAAATGCATACTACCAAAAGAAACAAAGGGACAACAAAAGAACAAAGCTTGAAATATTTAGCGAAAATCCAGACATAAAAAAAGGAATTATTCTTGCGAGATTCAGTGGTATACCCAAGTGTAGAAAAGGATCAACTATTGTTATTGAAAATCATTGTTATATAGCCATCTTCGAAAGTGCAGCAGATGATAGACAAAGGACTGGATCAATTAGAAGTGTAAAAAGTCTCCATGAACTGACATATCAAAGAATATTGAATTTAACATCAGTCATAGTGGAATGTACCTTCGTTTACTTCCAAGAAATTCTACAACTGTAAAGGGTCAAAGACACATCTCAACAGTCCCTGTCCTACTTCAACCCATCACAGGCAAATCAACACCATGGTCATATTACATACAATTACTTTGTGACGGTATCAATTCATTATCTAGAGACTCCAGCCACAATCCTTGGGCCAGCACAGGTACTCTTACTGTCTCAAGATGACAGGGCTCGTATTCCCATTGGCCTCACAGTGGCAAACAAGCAAGTGCCAATGCTTATGCATGTGGAATATTGTGTTTCATTATTTAACCACGACTGGGTGATTGCAGAGTGTCTTATGTTCATACCATCTGTGTACGTTGGCCATTTGACCCTATGACATCTTGAAATCCTCATACAATACAATTTGGATGGACTATTCATTGCTTTAAATGCTCTAGGATAGAGTGCATTTAACAGAGTTTATCTTAAAATTGTGCTAAGTTGGAAGCTGGCTGGACTTATTCTTCCTCATGACCACTTTGGAGAAGACCGCAGTCACAACATAAACGATGATATGGAGAAGTGTAACTTCGAATTTTCAGGGACAGTTCTGGCAGAGGTATGGAATTGTATGACTATGGATGGACACCTAGTCCACGCTACCTACGTTGCACCTAGTGAAACTGAATTCCCAGTTGATCCAAAAGCTAGATGGTGCTCAGACCATGTCCAGGAAAGCCATTATTTGCTGCAAGTTATTGAATGCCATGATTTGACTTGCTGTTCTTCTCCAAGAAGTGGTCTATTCAGAGTACTCTTAGACCATTTCTTGCCCCCACCAGTAAAAATCAAGCAAACATCTCATGACTTGGTTGCAGGAGAGGAGGGTGAGTTCCTTAATCCGAGTCCCTGCCTAGATCTCAATATTGATGTGACGTCTAAAAATTTTTTACAAGTTCCATACAACTACTTCTGTCCTGTAAAGCCATGCCTCTCTTAAACAGGATCTGCCGGGAGTTTGGTTTTTACCGTGCATCTAAAAAGTCTGTAACTCATCACCACAAATACATTCATCGAGACAATGATGAAAAAAGAAATGAACCACGAGTACCTCCAGTTCGCGTAGCTGCTCGATGTGCATCATTCAAGATCAGCATGGGAATGAAGGTGTTGCGTGGCTAAACGAGGAAGAAGTGGAGAAGTCTATATTATTATTAGCACCGTGTCTTACTACCCGTTCGGGTTATATGGAGAGAAGTCTATAGAAGTAAGCCAAAGCTTGAGTTACCAAGCCACCCCAATAGAAACATAATGATTGAAAGTGTTGAGACATGACTTCAAGGACCTTGGTCAGTAGATTATATGGAGTTCAGGTTGGTTTTTTTTTAATAAATATAATATTAATGTATTCACTAATAACATTTTTTTTATAATTTGATAATATATTTTAGTTATACCTGTTCAATAAATTTGAATTCATTGTATACCAGTATCTGTTGTCAATTATTTCCCAATATTAATGTACACCTCTATGTTAATAATTACCAGCAATTTATAAACTGCATTAATTTTTAATTTTTTTTATCAGCGTCTTTTCAGGCTATACGCAAAATTGCATGAAAAAAAGTATGGTTATTCTTGTGAACAAATAAAAAAAGTATGGTTATTCTTGTGAACAAATAAAAAAAGAATGGTTATTCCTGTTAACAATTGAAAGGAAGAATTGTTATTCCTGTTAACAAATGAAAAAAAGTATGGTTATTCTTGTGAACAAATTAAAAAAGTATGGTTATTCTTGTGAACAAATAAAAAAAGAATGGTTATTCCTGTTAACAATTGAAAGGAAGAATTGTTATTCCTGTTAACAAATGAAAGGAAGAATGGTTATTCTTGTGAACAAATTAAAGAAAGAATGGTTAACTTATTCCTGTGAACAAACGGGGGTGAGGGGGGGGGGGAAATCGTACTTAAGCAAGTTGGGGGTGAAGGGGAGTTAAATATGGCCAAAATTGTGCTTACGTAATACTTGAATCCTCCCATGAACAAAAATTTAAAAGCAACAAAAATACTAAAATGGTTTAATCTATACTCCATTCACGGTAGGGAAAAAGGCCTTTCAGAAAACAATTCCTATGGTGAACAGACTTTATTTAGTCTTATTTGTAGCTAAGATTATCGAATATTGAATCTTTCTATTTTGAGTATCATATTGATTACTATTTAATTATATAATCATAAAAATTGATATTGATTTTTTAACGATAGATAGTTTATTCACAATAATGTAACACATGTTATCAACATTTCAATGTATAGAACTAAGAATAACATTTGAAATGGTGTGTGTTTGTAAAACCCACAACTATCTATATTGTGTATCAAAATAGTTGTCCTACATCCTTGTTTTCAATTGGACAGTGTTTATAGGTAGTATTGATAATCAAGTCTGCTACTCGGCTTTTAAACATTTCATAGGTTGAAGAAGGCTTATTCTAGATAATTGAACATGCATTTTTATGGAGGCAGAATGAAAAATCTTTTTTTTTTTTTTTTTTTT
>CABFOV010001503.1:19748-46663 GCA_902141375.1 Timema poppense
ACCGAGATTCGAACCTCGATTTCCTCGTCCTCAGCAGTCGAGCTCAACACGACTAGCGTGTTAGCCAACTACGCCACCGAGGTGGGTATAGCTCTTACAGAATGTTTTTCATTAGCAATGCCTATCCCAGGGACTACTAAGCTCCACGAAGCGATTCCACTAACAAAATTAAAGGTTGCTACTAAATTGTATTCATTTTCAAGTGTCAAGAGAAGGAAAAAAAAAAGTGTTAGTGAAGGAGCAATTCATTTAAAAGAGATTCACAGATTTTTTGTGTATATCTATGATGATCATTGATGATTAGGCTGTTTTGGAAACTAATGATAAAAAAATTCGAAGTTAAGGTGAGTTCTTCAATCAGCTGGACTGTGTATATCTTTTGTGTATCCAAGAAACTCATATACCCTTTGGATACAAGCAATAAATGTTTTAGGCCTAACTATTATTAGTTGACCCACATTGCCCAACAAGACGATTTCACCTATATATATAATAATAATAATAATAAACTCCTTGCCAATTTGAAAAGGATGTAGGATAGACATAAATTATTTCTCCTAAACTGTGTGTAGAGTCCCACTTTAAAACTTGGCAGACATGGTAATAAAGCATGTAGGCCTAGTTTTTATTTTTTTTCTAATCTAAATGTACTTTTTGAGAAATTTAAGGTCAAAATATACTTTCCTTGACAATATTTTATTTAAAATATTTACCAAAAGTAAATGTCTAATGAAAGAATGTTTAATTAGCCTTAAAATTAAATCAAACTCAACTCTTTGTGCAATAGAACCTGATTCAGATCAATTTAGGGTATTTGTGACAAGCCAGAGCTTTTTTTTCTTCTTAAACTCAATATCCCAGAAATTATTTGACCCTAAACTCTTAAGATTGCGTATAATGAAGTTTATTAATATGTTCAACAACTTCACAATGTTTCATAAAAAAAACGCTGAGGCGGAAGTAAATCTACATTTTTTTGGTTGATTTCACTCAACGACCCATACTTGGCGTAGAAAATTCATGTGATTTCAAATTTCCAGTATAATGTCAGGAAATTAAATATAGATTCAGTGAAATTGGTATATTTAGCTAACTAGGGTAGATAAATGTTTTAATTGTATATTCAAACGTTTTGTTTTATTAAAATGGTGTTTATTTTTAACTCAACTCAAACATTCACTAAATAGTGTTATCAATAAAGATAATATGCTTACAGGTATTAAGCAATCAAAATAATATTTTCCCCTCTTCTGAAGTTGAGCCAAAGAATTGGTGTTTTCCTTACAATAACTATCAAAAGTTTCAAAAAGAGTACATTTGACTTGATGAGTGAAAATTAAGATTACGCTATTTTACCGTCTCTTTTAGAGTACAGTTGGTCACCCTATCACCCACTACCAACATACATTGACACGTTTTCACACACTTTATCTCGGCGCTCCAATTGTCTATTAAATCTAAAACCATAACAAAGTGATGCTTCTCTTTTATTAAGTGAAAAATTAATAAGTAAGCTATAATGGTGTGTTTGTCATCTAATTAAATTAGGTTTAGAGAAAATAATTCCTCTCGGCATTAATGCGTAACTCGCCTAAATAAAAAAAAATGGTGGTCCTATCTTTATTTACACGAAAAATGAAAGAATTTGGTCGGTAATATTAGTAATAAGTTATTTTTTTCAATGATCTCTTTGGNACTGTACTATATTAATACCATTAAAATCTCTGATCTTGTGGAATTATTAATTTATTTTTGACATAAATTTGTTTTCGGTTTTGTTATTTTGAAGTCATAATTTATCCAGATTTTGTTGTCTACTTTTATACACAAACATATCATAAACGTGTTTAACTAACAAGTTTGTTTTATTGTAGCACTTTAAAATTGGTGTATTTAAGGGAAATGTGTGATGTGTGTATTGGTATGAGTGTAATGTGCCAAAAATTCTGTTCTTCTCAACATCGCGTAAATCAACGAGATGTTTTTTATAGTATATTATAATACTTAATGCATTTGTGAGTATAATGAACGATCAATTACACCATTTATCTATAAATGTTGGCTCTACTGTATAATATTTGCAGTGTCACTTATCATTTTTTTGTGGCGATGTGATTCAGGATTATAATATCAGTCAAAAAGTGTATTTCCGATTTAAACATTTTAGGTTTTTCCTTGAGGTACACTAATACGTCTTACGAATGGTTTAGAATACTTTATTTGAAAGTTTCCGTGCTATATTATATATAGGTTATAGACAATAATTAGACCAGTGAGGTAAGTTATTAGACCCTCAAACTAGGCCTAATGCTAATAAGTTTGCCTAGAAAAAGTTCAAAGAAACATATTGAAAGCTTTTTGAAAATGTTTGCCATAATAAACATGTTATGACTATCAATCTTATTGATCAACTTTATTCTAGCTTTGTGGAATTCTACTTCACCTAACCAAGGACTATTCAATAATAGGGTAGGGCAGTTCTAGAAACCTTGTTATTTTATGTCCTACTTTGTAACATTTTATTATTTTTATTTGTTTTAGATAAGAAGAATAAAGGATGATATAGAATATTACATTGAATCTGCACAAGAACCAGACTTTGAAGAAAATGAGTACATTTATGATGACATCATTGGGTTAGATGAAGTTGAGTTGTCGGGGGTAAGTGCCTTCATTTTCAAAATTTTAATCGTTTATTTAAGAAAATATGGGTCCTATAGCTTTTGATATAGTTTTTTTTTGTAGTATTTTGGTATAGTTTTTAATATAGTTAAGCCCTATTTGTTTTGATTCGATACAAGTTATTTGAGCTCTCTAAATAACATTAACTTTTGTCTGTCCTGAATGCATATCAATTTTCACGCCAATAGATCTTGTTGGGTTATTTTTCTTACAAGAGTTGTTATATCCCATCTATTGCCATTAATATTATTTGGAATACAGTCGGCCTCAGCTATTCTATCAACTTGGGCGTAGCGTCATTTTTTCAGCAGTTCGTTCAAACTGGCATCCCTTAACGTTATTAAAAAAACTTATTTTAGTGTCATTATCATTCAGTTGTAGCATCAAAGCTTCTTAGATATTTTACTTTAAATTGTATTTAAATATAAGTAAGTTATATGTAAGAAAAAAAGCCAATTCCTACAAAGGTCTATTTTATAGCAAGTTAGGAGTACTGGTCATACAGTGCGCTGGTCTAACAAGATAGAATGACAAAACAGTCAGGGGGGGTTACTGTGATCGTGGACGCTTCAAGATCAAAATGAAGAGAGCACTAAGCCTCCTTCATTGTCACTGAGCTGGCCGGAACTGTACCTTAAGCGCGTCTAAGCTCAAAGCCAAGGTGGTTTTTATCATGTTTTATAAGTTCAACGTTAATTTTGGTATTAATCGTGCAGTCATTATATGTAGGCCTACATTTTTTATAATCGTGGCAAGTTGTAGTACAACAAGATAAGTTATGTCTATTCAAGAGAAAGTAGTAGCCCCATGACTTCTTTGGTGCTGACTGACAACTCACAGCTGACACCTGACGTCTTTGAAAAGTTACCAGACAAAATTATGTAACCCTATGCCGAACCATATGATCTGCAAAAACATGTGTTTAGCAGAGTCACTTCTGACGGTCAAAATTCTGGTATATACCTAAATGTTGACTATCAGAAGTCAGCTGTGAGCTGTCAGTCAGCACCAAAGAAGCCATGGGGCTACTGTACATGTCATTATAGCATGTGAAGTGAAAGGAAAAAGGCTGGTGTATGACATGAGCTAGAATTAGGGAATTCTACTGTAGGTACAATTTTAAAAAATAATGGAAAAAATTTAAAGGCATATGAAGAAGATGGAGAAATAATATAAAAACAATTAGGAAATTATTGAATACTACGGGGAAAAAATTTAAAGGCATATGAAGAAGATGGAGAAATAATATAAAAACAATTAGGAAATTATTGAATACTACGGGGAACAGGCCTAAATGTAAGTTATGTAAATACAGTTCATGATGTGTTTTTTAATATTCTTCATTTATAAATTAAACACAATTTGAAATTTATGATATGTAATTTCTCGCAAGCTATTAAAAGTGTTCTTTTATAACGTCACTAAGCCCTTCCTTCACCTCTGACAAGAAGTGTATTAATCACAACTTGTGAATGTGTAGAATGCCAGGCCTCCACAGTGGTTCGGATCCCACTTTAAACTGTAGGTCCTCCATTTCATCTCACAATCACCCTACCATAGCACATAAGCGTAAGTGCGTATAACCCGAACGGGTAGTAAGACGCAATAATAATTATTATTATATTATTATAATAACTATTATAACATCACTCTGACATAACGTCAAAATTTGTTTGGCTCCTTCGATGACGCTATAACCAGTTCACAATACCTACCCAAATTCCATAAATAATTTGATAACATAGTAAACTTATTTAATGTAATAGCATCTTAAATAAACTTAACTCTTGTAAACATCTTGAGGTTGGCTAGGCCTTTATTAATTATACAAGCCTAACCTTATCATACTTAACCTTGATGTTGTTTTGAAATATTGTGTAGCTAATTTCATATAAAAAAAAAGGTAGTTTTGACCAAGTGAGTTGGGGAAATAGGCCTAATAGGTCTCTATCTCTCTCTCCTCCAATCCTGGAAAATACTTTTTAAAATATTTGACTATGAATTGTTAATTTGGAAACCCTAAGTGCAAACAAATTTATTGTACATAGAAGAAAATGTTAACTCAAGAATTGATTGTCTTTCTTCCTCTTGATAACACTCGATAGCCTATTTCTCCATCAAGTGCAAATAACTTAAATCTTCTAAACTCCAATGACTTGACCTCACGCTAGTCATTTTATGAAAGACACTTTATACAATTCAGTTTTCAGAATAAAATCCTTTGAAAAAATTCAAACTTTTTGCTGCTATCAATGATTAAATTCTATTATGTAGTGTTCAGCAGTTTAACTTGATTAGTATTTGAATATGAAAGTATCTATATATGTTTTTGTAGAGGCAAGCAAGTATGTTGAAAAAAAAGGCTGCTTTTAAGATCTGCCGTGGTGGTGTAGATTGCTAACATGCTAGTTTTGTGTTACACTGGACTGCAGAGGACGAGGAGATCGAGGCTCGAATCTCACTGGAGGGAACTGGGGGTGATGGAGTAGATATACAGAACTGTTGTATATGATAAGAATGTGGTCAAACGGTCGACTTCACAGAACTGTTTGGTTCACTTCAAAGACTAGAGGTTTATTTTTTGCCGCAAGCTCTAAAATATATTTTTTCGTACATTTTTATTTTATACCATGATCTGACATAAAGTAGGGCATAAAATTGTCATTTTTATAGTGAATTTGTTTATTAGTTGATTTGTATATAGTTTAGTTATCTTTGGATTCAACAAACAAAAAACATTGACTATAATTGCAGGAAAAGTGTTTTGCTTGTACCCCTTAACTTTAACTACACTGAAGAGGGATGGTGACAGTTACAGGTACGTTTAGGTGGGGTAGATTAATGCAAATATCTAATCAAAAGAGAGAATTAAAGTAAACAGATAAGGTCATTGGTAAAAAAGCAAAAGAGAACCATTACATATTCGTAGACATGGGTATTTCATACTTTCCAAGCCAGGCTAAACATTTGGGGTAAATAATGTAACTAGAAAACATAGTTACCAAATTACTGTGTTAGATGAAAAACACCATAAATCAATACTTAACCAAGACAACAATACTTGTGTTGAAGATTGTATAATCTGTGACTCCTTAAAGAGGGGCATGCACACTTAACTGTAATGTAAGTCTACAAAACAGATAATAATTACAGAAACTCTAACCAAAAGGATTAAATTAAGTTATGGTTAAGCAACAATACTCAACACGACTCCAAACCTTACGGTTGTAAGCCTCTAATATTACAAGCAAGGTCTAAGAAAGATGTTGAACAACACTTAAAACTAGAAAACCCATATTTAAGGAGTTACAACGATAGCAGCTAACTGTATTGGCAAGTGTTAACTCCAAGAAAGAGTAACTTGAAACAAGAAAAATTTTCCAAACGTTGGAACTATTAGTCAACTAATGGTAGATGGAGCGATATTAGGAATCTAGGCAATCAAGAAACTATGGCAGGCATATTTCTAACTAGTACTGCCTGATCACGCTGGACAAGCTTGTTTTGTTGAGTAAGTCGAATGGGTGTGGCAGCGGCATTTTGGTCATCCAGCCAGGCAGTTTTCAAGTGTACTGGTGTATGTGTACACCACAATTACACTACATGTGTTTATCAACTGCACTTTATTTTAATTAACGGTTTTGTATGTATGGGTTAAATTCGCCTAGCTCGTTACATGCTCACAAAAAAAACTTTAATATTTATTAGAGTTATTAGTAATTATGGGATTCAGAAATTTAATTAAGTGAGTAAAGTGATACAGACAGTGTTGTTGACACAGTCACATAAAATGGTTCAAGCAGTGAAGAAGCTGGAATAGAGTTAGGCCAAGGTGATTGTATTACCAGCATATCGTACACTAATGAACTATTAAAAGTGGTTTTGTGTCAATATGTGAAATTTTAAAAAGTATTTTATGAGATTAAGAGACAAGCTAAAAATTGAAGTTGACTTGGGTTAATATGCACTGAAAGGAGTATTTTTAACAACAGGATTAGTGTTAGAGTTTAGGTTTTTTTACATAAAAAAAGCTTTGGAGTGACATTTCTGCTGTTGTTCTCGTTGTTTTTATAAGGTCCCAAATTTGTTCCCTTTTTTGACCTGAAAGTACTTTGACCCTAAAATAGACCTGAATTTGGAGTATGAACTCTGGAAAGGACATAAAGGTCAGGGGATAAAGTGGAGAGAGACAAGCGGTGATAGAGTGGAGACACACAAGCGGGGATAGAGTGGAGACACACAAGCGGGGATAGACTGGAGACACACGAGCGGTGATAGACTGGAGACACACGAGCGGTGATAGAGTGGAGACACACGAGCGGTGATAGAGTGGAGACACACGAGCGGTGATAGAGTGGAGACACACGAGCGGTGATAGAGTGGAGACACACGAGCGGTGATAGAGTGGAGACACACGAGCGATGATAGAGTGGAGAAACACGAGCGGTGATAGAGTGGAGACACACGAGCGGTGATAGAGTGGAGACACACGAGCGGTGATAGAGTGGAGACAGGTCAATCCATCTCAAGTGGTCCAGATAAAATTTAATTGATTAGACCTTTTTTTTTAAATCAATTATTTAGGTGATGGCTCCTATATGTTGGTAGTTTAAACCAATATTATTTTAATCTTGTATTAACTCGTTTGAAAATGGTAGCTATTCTGGTTTCTTACGGCACACAATTTTTATGTTTCTAGAGGTTTGTGGAAAACTACATATTTCAGTTATGGTTTGTCACGGAGCTCTAAAACCAAAACTATTAGTCTTGACACATTCTATACTACATATATTGTTAAGTATCTCATTTGGATATTTTGTTTCCTTATGCCTGAAATGAAGCAAGTATCCAGGATCAATATTTTTTTTATTGCAACCCTTCCCTAAACCCTGCCCTTTCGAAATTTGATTTTTTTATAAACACTAGTGTCAAGTTTGGCATGAAATTTGTCATAAAGAAACAAAACTTTCACTCTATTACTTAAATAAAATGCTGTTGTACCTTTTGGAGTCATTCACACACTACTAAAAGAAAAAGGGTCATTCCATGTCAAATCAGCTAACTTTTTAATGAATTGTTGTTTGGTTATTATAAATGCCCACCCCCATCTGTGAGTAGCTTAGAACATTTTTTTTATATCCCACCAATTTGGATCTACAGTAGCCGCATGACTTCTTTGGTGCTGACTGTCAGAAGTGACCGCTGCTAAACAGATGTTTTTGCAGATTATATGGTTCGGCGTAGGGTTACATAATTTTGTCTGTTAACTTTTCAAAGCTGTGCGCTGTCAGTCAGCACCAAAGAAACTATGGGGCTACTGTAGGCTCCTCGCAGCAGCATTTTTATATTGTGGTTCCAACCTCCAGCCACCTTCAAAGGTCATCAAAAGAGATGTTTATGTTCACAAATTTTACAGGTTTCAAGGTCATTTGAGCCATGGCTTGTGAAATATTTTATAGAAGGAATCCAAAATGATGGCAGATAAAAATAAAATTGTTTTTATCTACTCACAAATTGGTAGGGTAAAAATTATATATACATACACACACATTTAAAATGGTCTTGCAACCACACCTAGGTGATGTTCTATGGAATGACCCATCTCACACACATGTACCTGCATGGGTGGCCAAAAAGGAAATTGTGGGACTGTTAGCATGTAAACCTTCTTCAAAATGATTTTCATTCATTTATTTATCCAGCTCTCAATTTTAATAGATCATATAAAAACTTGAAAAATAATTCTTAATGTCATCTGCAGAAAAATGTTTAAATTTGTGTTGCTTTACTTAAATCATACTATACTTTACAGAGATAATAATCTACACCTGATGTACAGTCAACTCTTGTGACACTATAACCATAACCAAACACTTTACACATCACATACTAGAATAATTTAACAAAACCTTAACTTCGCAATGCTAATTTTTTTGAATTCACAAAATTGTGGTGAAATAGTAAATTAACATTTGAGGTGCAGCCAAAGTGAGCCTGATAAATTTTACATTTTTTTGGCCAAACTAAATCAAATATTTCTCCAGTAGCAGCATATAATTTAATTTTCTGCACATGCTAATATCAACAGATCTTGAATATCTGTCAAGGGTGTCCTGTAATTTTGTCAACCCTTTTTAAATAAAGGAAAAAATTTTGACACATTTCCAGGACACCCTTGACAGATATTAGCATGTGCAAAAAATTAATCTCTATGTTGCTACCGGAGAAATATTTGATTTATTTTAGCAAAAAAGAATTCATTTCTATAAAAACTGTAAAAATACTTGCGCTCCCTTCAACTGCATCTTAACTTTGAAACTTTTAGTTGGTAAATTTAGCTATGTTTTGTCAAACTAATTATGAGATCTCAAGGCTTTTTTTTTTAATAAAGGTCAGGAGCAAATATAAACTTGGCCCTGGAAAAGTCAATTATTAAGGGGGAAAAGTGAGGTTACATTACATTAAGCCATTAATCAAAGCACTGTAAATATTTTTGTTGATTGCCCTTAGGTCTACTAGTTCCATTTTAATTCAACTATGCGACTCTTGCTGGACTAAACATGGTCATAGTATCACTAGTAAGCTACATATTTTTAAAAGTTGTTTTGAATTTTCTTCCAGCCCAATATCAAACATTAGAAAACATCAAACTTATTACATACCAAACAAGTCACAAATTACCGCCATAACCTTTGGGGTCTGCCTGTGTATGAGCATCATCATCGTCTACATTTTCAAGCCTGTGGCCAGGTCAATTTAATATAATGCCTCTATCTTCCGCCACTCTTCCTCCTTTAATTTATTCCATTCTTCTTCTCACTTAAAACACTTTTTGTTATCTGCTCTTCCCATCTATTTCTTGGCCTCCCTTGTGATATTTTTCCTACATACTTCATTTTCTTCACCATCCTCTCTTTTTCCATCATGACATGCCCAGGGGTACCATCTGTATTTCTCTACTATCTCACCTACTCCCTGTATTCCTATTCTTTCCCAGATAACTTTATTCCTAATCTTGTTTCTCCTTGTGCCAGCTAACATACTCCTCACAAACTTTATCCCCATGGCCTTCAGTTTCCTAGCTTCTCTTACATTCACTGTTTCTACTGCATTTGTGACAACACTTCCTTACACTTCATGGGTAATTTTCTTCTCTTTGGTGGGTCTCTTATGCACCTATAGAACAACTCTTCTTGCTGTCCTTTTCTCATTAAATCCTCTCTACTTCTACCTTTCACCTCAATTATGCTACCAAGATATTTTACATGCCTTACCTTTTTCAGATCTAATCTATCCAACCTTAGCTTTATTAGGCCTTATCCTTTTCTGGTCATTACCAATAAATAAATTTTATTCCACACTCTTTTACATACTCATTCCATTCTTGTTCCTGTACTTCCTCTTCCTTCTCCCCCCATACCATCAAGTCATCAGCAAACAACATGGCTTTTATTCTTTCCTCCTCGAGTTTTCCTGCCACTTTGTTCATGACCATTTTCATTACCGTTACAGATAGAAATGGTGAAAGGGCATTCTAAGGGTGTAACAAATGAAGTGATGTCATTATGGAGTTAATGTTGATATTTAAATTATAGTTTTTGTGGTAAATTGTATAATGGATGTGTTGTTTAGGTTCACATATATAATCATATAAAACAAAACATTTAAGTTACCGGTATTATGTATTGCATTAAATTCCTTCTATTATTAAAATAATACATGGTACGCATAATACACTATGTGGGTGGCCGTCAATAGAGTTGTCACTTAATACAATTCACAGTGCCAAATTCTTTGATCCATCATAGAAGACAAATTTTTAAATTAATATTGAATCATATATGCAGTATTTGGAACTGCGGTCCTCACACAGATGGTTGACGCACAGTTCCCGAAACATATGACTTCTGACACCTGAGTCACAAACGAGAGGCCTTGACTCAACAAAGTTAAAATAAGTGTGACAAGTTCATCCTAAACCGAGTGATCTGAAATCACTCCCATTGGTCACCTGCTTCAAACATGAACAAATCAACTGTCTTCCTGAATTATTGGGATGTATTTCCACGGCCAAACCCTGGTGCAAGCTACTGTGAGGGAAAAAATCGCACAAATTTGACACTTTGAAATCTCTAAACATTTATAGATAAAAAAAAACTATTTGACCTAGAGAGCTCAAATTGGGGTCATTCTCTTCCAATTTTAGTGGGTTTTTATTGGATATCCAACAAAACTATGGTATTTGAATTAAGTAATTTAAAAAAAATATATATATATTTTTAAATCTATATTTTAAAGACATTAAATAACTATTTGTGTACCAAATTTCACTATGGGACACCACTTTGTTCCTATGGAAATACCAAATTTCACAATGGGGCGCCACTTTGTTCCTTTAGAAATTAAATTAATTGTACTATTATGTAAATGAAATTTGCTAAATTTGTTGACTTGCATGTTAACTATAAGCAGAGTGGTGGGGTTTGAAAGTTGCTACTTATCTATTTTATGATTTTTATACTACAAATAATATAAAAATGCCTAACATTTATTAATTTTGATTATAAAGTAGGCCTAATATATAGGTTGTCAAAAAAATTGTAGGATACATAAATACCTTGTAAATAAATGTATAGCATTATTTAAATTCAGCCAACTATTTCAAGAATAAAAAAAATGATTACTTAAATTATGCCTCATAATACAAAATAATTATGAGAGATGAGATATGGTGAGGTGTTTCATTCGGTTTTACACAATTCTCTGATTTCTTGTTACCACTTGATTATTTACTGCAATCTTGTCAGTTGTCTTTTGTGCAGTGCTCAATGAAGTTGCTGTTTTATACTCTCAAAATGTTGCTTTTAAAGTCAATCAATTGAAGCAAATTGTTTTTAAACTAATGTGGTGTTGATAAAATTTGTTGTTTATATATAAATACTTGGCACATATATTATTTTTTCGATATTAAGACCTGTTTTATCTGAAAGCTTTGTTGATTATATTGGTTTTTTGTAACTTTTTACATTCTGAAAAATTGTTGTCAATCAGCAAACATACCATATTTCATGTAGTCTATTTGTAGTTACATAAAGAATTATTTTAAGAATATGCGTATAACCTGAACAGTTAGTAAGACACGGTGCTAATATCAATAATTTTAAGAATAAGCCAGACCCTATTAAAAATGGCAGGTGATCAAAACAAGAGAAGTTGGACTGTGTTTTTGGCCAAATGTTTTAACCCTTTTAATTAAGAGAAACATCCCAAATCAGGTAAAATTCTAGAAATGTAACATAATGGATGTGCTCTTTAAATTTAGGCATAGAAATGAGCATAAAATTATCTGATAGATGTAGACAAAAACTTTCTATTGAGAATAAGAACCCGTTCCAATTCAACCAGACTGATGAGGATGTGTCGTTGCCCACGCCATAGCATTAGCAGAGGTGATGAAGATTACAAATACATTTGTTGATTAGAAACATTGATAAATTACCTAAACAAACTTCTAGAATTTATTTACGAGTCACCTTTAAATAGATTTACCACCCTGCTGGAGTTGAAAAAATTGACGAGTTTGGGGCAGCAACTCACATGACCCCTTCAGTAAAAAAAAAGTGAGTGGAGAGCGTATTCTGTCAACTCCTAATCCTGAGAAAATATTGAATGAGAGTACTACTCAGTTTACTGAACATGTGACAGCACTTGATTATTTCCTACCAACTGACTCAGCAAAAATGTAATTTGGTTTGGTCAGTATAGTCTATGAAGATTCTTGGTGGCTTGCAAACAATGTTACAAGTTAATATAAAGTAAGCTCCCTACATCCTAAGGGACCAGTTTATGTCTGAGTGACATAGTGAATGCGCCAGGTGAAACCCTTTTGCAAAATGTAGAGCCTGTTACTGCAACTGGAGAGTTTATATTCTGAGCAAGGAAGAAATGAAATTGTCATCACTTTGTTTGGAAAAGTACTTATCTTTAAAGTTCTTGAAGTGAGGTCAATTAAAAAATTTAATGACATATGTGAAAAATTAAATGTGTAGCAAATAGCTAAAATTAAAAAGCGCCTATCTGTGCTAAATGTTTGAAAAACAGGTTAGTGAATTATGTACAAAAATTGTTAAATTGGATCCAGGTGTTAGAAATGTTTTCTCTCGATAACTAGTCTGAAGCTACAAATTCAATGCAAGCCAGCCAACACAGTATTTATATTTATGTCAAGCTACTTTCCTAAGGTGTTCATTACTATCATCGGATCTCCAATGAGGACAGCTGGAAGTTAATTATGGTAAGCTAATTTTCCACAGACTTAATTTCGATCTGGACCTTGTATTTTTATACCTACTCTATGGTTAATTTTATAGATATTAGGTATTTGCATTTATGTAGTGCAAAAAATGTTAAAATATGGTATTAGCAACTTTCAAACGTCAACCACTCGGCTTATAGCTATGGTTTGAGCATAGAAATCAACAAATATTTCACATATATTGCAATTTAAATAAATTAATTTGCATAGGAGCCCATTGATGTCCCATTATGAAATTTAGCACACAAATAGTTTTTTTATATTAAAATTTGTGTTTTTGAGATTTAATAAAAATCTTTGCTAAGATTTGTTTTAAATTATAATTTAAAATACCATTGAATATTGAATTAACGCTCATTGAAAACAGAAGAAAATGACATGTCTTTAGGCCAAATAGTTTTTGATCTATGACTATTTAAATATTTCAAAACGTCAAATTTGTGCAATTTTTGCTGTTTTAAAAGCCATTAATGCAAAAACTAAAAGCCTAAAAAATGTAAACTTTTACATTAACTTTACTGGTACTACCACTGTATCAAAAATTATCAATTTCTAGGATTTCTAGGTTCAGGCCATTGGTTGATTTGACACGAAATAACTCTGGAGTGAGTTTCACAAGTTACGTCGTAGCTTCTACTTAACTTTCACATTTTATCTTCATGATTTCATTTTATGCTGTTTATTTATCATCACTTTGTAAATTGCTATAAACGTGTACATACCTGCCATCTTTTACGTTATTCCCATAAAATGTACACACACAGCTGTCTTTTACAATTTTATGGACAGATCTTATTTTTAACAAATTTTTATATACTTTTGATTTGGTTTTGCGCGCCGTGAAGACATATTTTAACATATATTGCATTAATGTATAATTAGGGATTTCATGGCCAATGATATAGCTTCATATACGTGTATATCAATATTTGTGTGTCTAGATGAATTCCATCAGCTGGCTTATATTCATTTGTCTGTGGTTTGCAGTCATGATACAGTATTTGCGCATTCTAATGTTTCGTATATAATACGTATATTATTTATTTTGTTTGTTCAAGTGTTTAAATTTCTATCATTTGTATTTTGTATGGTACAAATTGTGAAGTATTTATTAGGTTAGTGTGTTCTTGTGGGATTGTTTGACTATAAATACTACTCTCATTTAAAATGAGTACCTACTAAAAAACTTATCATCAAACTTACAGGGATCAGTATTGTATCGATTTTCCATTTAATAATGAGTCTCAAAAAAGATATATATTTGCTTATTGTATGTTTTGCTGTTGTGATATAAACATAACACATGGCGGTAGAACAAACATAACGGTTCATGTTAAAAGTGTAAAGTACCGGGAATAAACCTATAAAATATCAAGCTTTATTGTCAAATCTGGAAATCCCGACTTTGGATTTAATAAGAGCAGAGTGCCTTTTCACTTCATTCTTGGTAGAGCATAATATACCCCTTAACTTCTGTAGATCACGCAGGTGCGTTGCTAATAAAAATGTTTACCAACTTTGAGGTTGCAAATAAATATGGGTACGCAAGAATTAAAACAGCACCTATTTTAAGCTAAATGGCTTCTGACACAACATCTGGTGTAGTGTTCACAAAATGGACCATTTGGCGTTGCATTTGATGGCAGTACTTACACGAATGTGAAGTTTTATCCCATGTAGTAACATTTTACAATGAAAAGCAACAGAAAATTGTAAATGTTGTTCTTTCCATCCCTGCATTAGAAGGTGATTCTATTGGATGGTAGGCTAGAAAGGTAATTCAGTGCTTTCACAGTTTGAACTAAAAGTACCATTTGAGCATTGTAACATTATGTTCTGATAATGCAGCAGTTATGATAGTCCACAAGAATGGTTTTGCAGCAGTATTAAATGAAAAACAAAATTAAGCTCGTTCTTAATGGTTGCATTTGTCATTTGATACACGTAGTTGCGGAAATAGCCGTCAGTGGTTTGCCTATCAAAATATATTAACTACTCGTAGGCATATTTAATTACTTGGAGAAAAGTGCTAAGAGGAAAGAAAAGTTCGATAAATTCCAAGAGCTTCATAATAAAGAAGCAAAGAATATTCTTAAACATGTATGTTCAAGGTGGCTTTATCTTGGGTGTAGTTTGTCAAGGTTAGTCGAACATTGAGAAGTAGAGTCAGAAATCTTCATCGTCTGGTAGCCTCAATTCGTACAGAATTCCTAACATGGGCCCCCTACAGCAAAAATCGTCCAATCCACACACACTAACTAGGTAGGCCTAAATGTCATAAAGGTGAATGAAAACAAGAGGAATTCAGATTGCATTAATGTCCCTAGTTTCAACAATAATAAAATGGCTTTAACAGGTCCTCATGACAAACCCTTTCTGAAGAATCAAACTCCTAAAACCACAGGATAGGAAGGATGTAACGTACATTTATAAATGACAACAGATAAAAGAGCAGTGTTTTAAATCAAGAATATTTTAATTTGCTCAAAGCAGAAAACAAAGGAAAGTGTGGCCTTAATTCAAAAACTTCCAATAGCTACTACTGTAAAAGAAAACATTGCATCATACGCTGTACCTTCACAATAACAGGACTTAAGGTCTTTCATAAATTGTTACACAAAAATGGGTATTAATATAAATAAGCTGATTGATACCCATGAATGAGTGTATCGGATTTACTGTACAAGAATACAGTGTGACATCTCGTGTCCTTCTAATTACTTCAATTCAGAGTTTACATTAGTCACAAGGATAATTCATGGATGTAATCCATGAAGGGGAGAATCAAACGCACAAAGTTGCGTCGCCACGTAACAGTTTACTTTAACTAAAAATGTTACGCCAAATGGTTATAGAACTATAATGTAATAACTAACAAAGACATTCTTGATATTTCCATATTATCTATATATGTTCTCTAACACCCCGGACAGTTATATGAAATGTAACTTCTCCATTACGCTGCTTGGGTTATGACTATTTACAATTAAGAGAAAACAGGTCTATCTCACAAGACGCTAATACAAAGGTCAGTTCTACATATTAAATTAACATATACGAACGAAATCTCTCCATTGCGTTGACTCAAATATTTGGCTATTTACATTATAAGTTTGACCTACATGACACCAAAACAAAGTTTGCTATACAAAATAAAAATATATGTCGGACGCGATTTCTCCATGGCGTTGACTCAAACATTTAATAATTTACTCCGTTGGTCCCTCATCCATGACCCCAATAAAATAGTCTGTTCTAAAAACATAAATTAATTTATATCAAACGTAATGTTTTCCCTGATCCCTCCTCCATGACCTCGATACATCGTCTGCTCTATCCCAAAAGCTCTTTCATAATGCTCTATCTAATACAATTTACATTCACCTATATATTGAGTCTAGAAAACAAGAAAAAAAGGGGGGGAGGGGTCCACATACTAGTCAAGCACACGGTAACAATTCATTTCGTCATCATGGTGTAGTTTCACAGTCTTCCTAGTCGCTGATTGGATGTCTATCATCGCAATGCAGTTGTTTATGATTTTTCATAGTCCATCTCTTTGACCAATGTAGGAAACATCCGATGTCCGGCGAGGGTTTTCTTATCCCTCCGCCAGGGGCAATACAGGGCTTGTTGATTTGGCGTCTGGACTCTTGGAAAACATTGCCCAGTGTTAATATTATTCTCGGGCCGGGTAGATCGTCGAATACGGACTTCTCAAGTCGTTGTCGCCCCACTCTTCTACATTGGTGGTTTAGGCCAGCTTGAAGATCAGAAGGTACGTGAGGAACAGTTTATTAAGTAGACAGTTGATAATGAATATTTAAGAACGCTAATTTAATGTATGATTGTTGGGGCTACTTTGGGCTACAATAGTGAAGTTTACTATTGTAGGATACGCCGTGGGTTTTTTTTGCGGGTAGTATGCTTTAAGCGATTGAACGTGTAATATCAGGTTGGGTGGGGTATTAATTGTACAATACGAAGATTGTATTGTTACAAAGAAAAGCTGTTCAAGTTTCTGTCTTCTGAACTCAACAAGGCATTTTGTGCATTTCTTTTGAGTGGCATACCATCATTTGATAAGGTTGAATGTAATTCTGCATTCAGAAGATGGCTTGTTATCAAACTTTGTAAAACCAAGAGTAATTAAAAGCAGCTCACTGCTTGAACTCGATTATCACTCAATTTAGAATCAAAAATAAGACTGATTTAGTTGTGGGGAACCAGAATTCAAACGTTGTGGAAACACTAAAAGACAAAGAAAAAAATGTATTTTCTTCTTTTTTAAAGAACTTCTTCATCATAGCTTGTGACTTAATTGATAATAAGTTTCCTTTCAAAAATGTGGTACTGAAACTTGCAGAAGTTGCTAGACTCAGTGACATTGAAAATGCAAGCTTTTCTTCTATCCATTTCTTTGTGGAATTGTTTCCTATTCTCCTTACTCTAAAGGAAGGTGAAACAGGAGATGCAGCATTGGACAAAGTGCAAAAGAAGTAACAACTCTTTAGGTCATTGACATTTCATCTAATAATGCTACAGAAGTTAGTGATGTAAAATGGGCTCAATTATCCAGTATTCGTGGACTACATGGAATTGCAAAGAATGATAGGATATCAAGAATAATGTTGTCTATTCTTACCATTTCACACATTAATACTGAGTGTGAACATGTTTTCAGCCTTATAAAAAAGAACAGAACGCAGTTCAGGTCATGTCAAATGAAACTTAAGAAGCAATTTCTGTCCTGAAGTGTAGACAATCTGATGTATCTTATGAACAAAATTAGAGTGCAGATTTTTTAAAGAAAGCAAAGAAGGCTACAGCTGCTTATTTAAAATTTCAATGCTTCACTTCGAATTAGAAGGTAATGAAATGTTTATCTATATTTCACTATATAAAATAAGTATTTATGTTATTTATGTTTGTCATTGATATTTTAGGATAGTATAAATTTGTTTTAATGTTCCGCATACTATTTTTACTTTGCGTTATTTATTTTTCATTTTCCCCAAAAAAGTTTTTCTAATTTTGATTCTCAAAAGTTGGTAGTTATGAGTGTACATAATCTACAAAACTTTAGTAAATTAGTGTAAATATTCTATTTAGTATTTTCCCCTCATAAATATTACACAAACATGTAAATAGTAGACAAAACATAGTAAATCCGTGTACATATTGTATAAAATTTGCTAAATTCTTGTTTAATTTATTTAGTGTTCATTTGTAGTTTTGTGATGGCTGAAGATATTGAAAATAATAGAACAGAACATCCTAGACTATCTAGAATATGAAAATATTTTGCACAGTGATGATAGTGATCACAATTCATATTATGTTGTTGGGAATGAGCCTAGTTCACATAATTCTTCTTATGATGATGATGATGATGAAGAAGAATTTGGTGCTATTAGAGTGATGAAAAAAAACACAATTAGAACAAGGTAACTTCACAAACATTTCTTCCACTTGCTAGCTTGAGCAGTGCAGTGAAAAATTGTGACCAGTGATCTTATATTGTAACATGTTAAAAACAAGTCTCAAAGTTAAAGATGGCCATCGTTGGTCTTCGCTATCATCAAATCATCAAATAAGCGTACTCAAAAATCTGTACCAAATATTGTTCACATTTGTCAGGCACCATTGGATTACGTGAAAGATACAACTTCAATTAAAGAATTATTATCTTTATTTTTTACCGGCCAGAAATGTTTAAAAAATTATTGAATGCACTATTATGCGATATCAGAGGGAAGAAAAATTACAAAGAACAAACTTCTACTGTTTCAACATTATGTAAGGACAAATTTTGTGAATGTTTAGGAATACTTATTGTATCTCCTGCACTAAAGGACAAGCATTTACCTTCCAAAGAAATGTTCATTTCTTAGTATAGTGGCAAGAGATACAAAACCTCTGAGTTGTGACATATTGAGTGCTTACAATTCAATGATCGTGCAACAAGGTAAAGAAAAAAGATTGCTTTGCTGTGATGAAAAAATCTGGGAATATTTTATAACAGGCTTTAAGGATTCATATAAACCCATTTCATATCTTACAATTGATGAACAATTATTAGCTTTTAGAGGGAGATGCAATTTTAGGATTTACATATCTAATAAGTCTGCAAATCCAGAATCAAAATTGTAATGATATATGATACTGCCACAAAATACATGATTGACGTTCTGTATTATGGTAAAGGTATGACAACTAGGGGTATACCGCTTGCAGAATATTTTATCAAATAACTGACTAAAACTGTTAAAGAATCAAATAGAAATCCAACATTTGATAACTATTTCACATCAGTTTCTTTGGCAAACGAGAAGTTGGATTACAAGCCCACAATTGTTGGAATATGTCGTAATAAGAGGGAAATACCACAAGAGATATATCACACAAAAAAAGTCGTTTTCTTTTGATAGTCCCAAAATAATTGTCTCACACAAGACTAAAAACAATAAAGTAGTTTTATTACTGTCAACTTCTCATTAAAACCCAAACATCATTGAACAGATAAAAAACTTTAGACTATTGAGTTTTACAATTCAATCAAATGTGTAACATGCCACACTTTAGAAAAACAATAAGGTGGCTAGTTTGTATATATTTTATGGTATGATCAAAATAATTCTGGTAAATTTGTGTGCGATATATGTTAGTAGCAAAGTGAGAAAAGGAGACCAGCCAATAACAAGATCTCAGTTTGCTAAGGAACTACACTGTGAACTTGTGCGACCATGGCTTCAACACCATCTTGAAATGTCTAACCTTCTACGGTCACTTTGTTAAGACATAGCAGAGGTCCAAATTGCAGGACTTTCATGGATGTTACCAAGAGACTATCTTCAGTAGTTAAATGGAAGAACTATTAAGAATTGAGTCTTGTATAAGGGGTGTTTTATGGAGTTAAGGCTTTAACCCTTTTGCACTCGGCATATTTTTACGATTCCCATGTAAAACACTCAGGCTAATTCTTACATATTTACCTGTGTATTTGGGAATTCCTACTATAACAAAACTATTACACATATATACAAGAAATAATTCACACTTATGCTCTAAACATGTTAGAATTAGAAAAAAAAAGTCATCTATCAATATATAATAAATGAATTATAAACAATATTAAAAATTTGGAAGTTTTGGTTGAAATCTTAAATTTAGAGGTGAAAAAATTGATTGAATGTTTGCCTTTTGTCTTCATCGTTCCTCCTGAAAGAAAGATAATTTATTTCTGTAAAATCTGATTTAAGTTGGGTGTCTGTAGTATTGTTAGTTTCTAAACTTCATCAATTTTTAGTAAAATTGTGTATAGGCCTACATACGTTTGGAGTCGGCGCCTTTGTTTTGGAAAACACTCTACCTGCAACAAATAAATAAGTCACTTTCAAGCATAAATTCACTATCATTATTCATAGTATCTAAATAATCTAAAATGTCAGTCAACTGACCTATAACTTGGACCCTCCATTGCCTAGTTATATATAAAAAATTGTACTAGCACTTAGGCCTATATAACTTGTAATAAAAAATATTGTTAAGGAAACAAGAATAAAACAATAAAAAATATGTATAAACTTTTGTAAGAAAACCAAATACCAACTGCAAATACTCGAATCAAAATAAAATAAAGAAAAATAGGGGAGCTAAAAACATATTCACACCGCGGTATATAAACAACTGGAAATAACATAATTTATTTGTGCAAATAAAATATAACTGTTTGTTGACATTACAGTGCTCTTTGTTGGGGAAAATATGAACTAAAGGCTTGTGGTATCATCTAGTAACATTTATTATACTAAGAGACAAGATTTAGCTGGCGCTGATGGATTGGCCGCTTGAGTGTTCTAGCCACGCGCTGGGCGTTTAAGGGTTAAGGACAAATAAAAGTGAAACCTCTCAACAAGTAGTTTCAGTTGCAAAAGTGATTGAAAAGAAATCTTCAAAAATATCACTACCTCAATAAACAACCTGAAGATTAAAATAAAAACAAACTTACTTTGTTTAAATTTGAAGGATACATTAATATATATATATATATATTACTTAAATCTGTTTTAATTTCCACCTTTGCTACCACTGCTAGGACCGAGGATTGAACCCCGGACCCCAGCACAGAAGTCCAACACCTTTCCCCTAGACCACCAGGTCACCTATCTAATATTAAAAAAACTTTTAGAGTAAAATATTTATTATTTTATTCTATTTAATAAGCTAATCAATATTGATTTCAACATGCATTTCAGATATTCTCTTGGCTGTCAAATAATTTTTAGTAGTTTTAATAACAATAACAAAAACTCGTATTTTCCCGATTATTTTCTTTAGTGTGCAAAAAATGTTGGTCCCAAAGTCCCTTTTTTAATGAGGTTAAATGCTAAAAGCCCTGAAATTTTAAACCAGCCCACTTTTCAACAAAATCAACCGAAACTTTAAAAGAGTAAAATTTTTGCTTTCTGTTCATAAAAAAAATGAAGATCATAAAGAAAAGTGCTGTGTAAAATGCATAGAAGGACTTGCATATAAAAAAAGTTAAAAGTTTTGATTACTTTTTCTTACTACTGAATTACTTATACTCATCTCAGTATAATCTTTAGCTTTTTGACATGATTCATACAACACCTTAGCTTTCTGGGGTTAACCTTGTTGTGCCTCACTGTTCAGTCGGCCCTTGTATCTTTCCTCCGCACTTGCACCGGTCCATGACACTTCCACCTCTATAGTCAGCGCCAAAGAGAACTCTCCTTCCTATTTGTTCGCTTGGCGGCCAATGTCACTCACGTTTTCTCGAACTAATGGAAAGCTCCCTTTTCTCTTATTGGACAAGGCCAGGTAGCAGCGGAGGGTATATAACACGGTGAATTCTAGAGCGGATTCAGTGGCGAACCATTGTTACGAACAAACGAAATAAAGTGTTATTTTTTTAAGAGCAATTTTGTTGACTCCTTTCACCGTCCTACCTCCCACCGCGACTCACGTTGCCGGGACTACTTCCTACCTCCCACCACGGCTCACGTTGCCGGGACTACTTCCTACCTCCCATCGCGGCTCATGTTGCAGGAACTATTTCCTACCTCCCACCGCGACTCAAGTTGCCGGGACTACTTCCTACCGGCCACCGCGACACACGTGTTGCCGGGACTCCCTCCTTATACCTCTCAACTCTCACCATCGGCTCGTCCTCATCATCGCTGTTCCACGAGATGGTATACACCCACCGCTCTGGCAAAGCCCACCCACGGGACCGGTGCCTAACCACCACCGTCGCCAGGAGACTGCACTTCGAATGATGCAACCCGCTACACCCGAAGACGCAGTTGGGGATAGCAACCTTTGCCAAGCATGTTGTAAACATTATCAATGCCAGGCTATATTTTATAAAATCAGAGCAAACACCATGTAGTTTCTATATGATACATTTAATACGAATAACTGGTGGTTTACGGTTAGGGTGTCAGACTTCTGTGCTGGGGGTCCAGGGTTCAATCCTCGGTCCTGGCACAGTTTTATGCGATTGCCAAACCCTTCCTTCACCTCTGACAAGACATGTATTAATCACAACTTGTGGATGTGTGGAATGCCAGGCCTCCACCATGGTTTGGATCCCACTTTAAACTGTAGGTCCTCCAGTTCATCTCACAATCACCCTACCATTACACACTAGTGTAAGTGTGTATAACCCGAACAGGTAGTAAGACGTGGTGCTAATAATAATACGAATAACTAAATATAAACATTTTGAACAATCTTGTATCCAACATAATCAAGAAGTAAACTGTAAATAAACAGAACAATAAAAGACTACCCTGAAGAATGTAGCTGTCACCATCCCCCCCTTTTGTTGGTCAGATCTGTCAGGATAGTTTGCGAGGAAGGGTAGGGTCGGAGGAAAGGTAGCCGGTTGGGTTTGAAATGATACTGGAGTTTTCAAATTTTAGTTCAATAGTAGCACTAAGAGATATTCAATATAAAATAAATATAAGAGGTTGAATGCTCACACTTGTGGAAGAACTGTTTTAGTCATGAAACTTAAGATTGGCATGGCTCACAACTCCTTACAAAACTCGATCTTGGTACCCTGAGCTCGATGGCTGCTCTCTAAGCACAAGTTTATGATGGTCTGAAGATGTAGTCTGCTTGGTCTGGCATCGGGCAAAGTAACTGCCTTCGAAATGGATGATAATGTGTCAGCCTCAATGACAATAAAACAAAGAAAGACTTTTGTAGGCAGATCTGGCTTCGTTACTCCACAACTAGTGAGTATTCAGTATTCCTCCTCGATATTTTCTAATTCATTGTCATATTTTGCTAAGCCAGCCTTTCGATCACGTAGATCCAATAAAGTTATATAAATTAGAATAAACATCCCACATAGCTCAAGGCTGTGACAAGCTTTATTAAATTATGAGCTAGGTCCTTGTAAGCCATCTTCTTTTAGGCTCTATTTTCCCCACAACTAATATTATCGCCTAACTCAACCTTCCACACTAATGAACTACTAACAAACAATTAGGACATGGTTTAATAACACAAATACAAACACCAAACTATTATGAGCACTTAAAAAATACAAATGTTGCTTCTTGAAGATTCACTCATAAACCAACTGCCAGTAATGGCAGATAAAAAGGGGGGAAACCTGCCTGTCCAATAGGGGGAGAGGAAGGCCTCTCATTGGATATATATTATAAAAAGAGTGCCCTTTAAAATGCAAAGCAACACAGTAAACAAAGTATCTTTGGACTTAAACCAAAAACCAAAATAATATAATAAACAACCAAGACTGGATACATTAATTTAATTTGAAAGTCTGTTTGCATTACCATGGAAGATATATGTGTGATGTGTTCATGTAAAAAATTAACCATTTAGTATTTGATTCCGAAAGGATTTTCGTCCAATTTCTGTTTGTATAGAAAAATAGATTTTCTTATTATAAGTAAACAGAAACAGGGTCCATTTAGTTATTTTGTCAGTTTTACTAACTTTTACTATTATTGTGAACATATTTTATCATTTTTCCCTTGTGTCGTCAACTTTGGAGTGGTAATTTGCACATGGGGACATTACTTTCATACATTAATTGAAATATAAGCTCAATGTGATACTTCCAACAAAATGGTATTGTAATGAATAGTTTTGTTCCAGGTGGGTCTACCGTCCTCGGCGACGACAGATAGCAACAACAGCAACGACACGGGGGGCACACCCACCTCGACAACGTCTGGTAACTCCCCTGTCCCGTCCCCTCCCCTCCACAACCATTCCAGCGACTCTGGCTCCAACGAGGACAAGAAGAAGAGCAAAGAGGACCTGCCCCTCAAGGTATGTGCAATGATAGAACTGCTTCCAGCATGTAGCCAGGTCTGTTTAGAAAATGCCTTCAACTTCCTCTTACTTTCCACTTTTTTTTATACATTCTTCTCCTTATACTTGTACATTTACTTCTATCTACTCCTCCCATTTTTCTTGGTTCCCTTTGTGGTCTTTTTCCTACATACTTCATCTCCATCATTAGCTTTGATATTACCTGCCTTGGTGGTGTAGTCGGCTAACACTAGTTTTGTGTTGAGCTAGATTGCCGAAGACAAGATCGAGGTTTGAATATTGCTCGGGTGAACTGGGGGTGATTTTTGCTAAATAGTTTTCCACTCTCCCTCCACACAAATGTGGGTTCACTTCCTGTTTATTCAACCTTCCAAATTCTTAGCACATTGGCATAATTAGTACTTGGTGTCTAACCCGAATAGGTAGTAAGACGTGGTGCCAATTAAAGTAAGGTAAAAAAATCTTTGATATTCACTTATTCTCCATCCTCTTTACATACCCATACCATCTGTCTTGCTTTTTCTACTGTCTCGTGAACGCCTGTACATTCACTCTCCTAGTCTTTCTTATATTCAATGTTCATGTTTCTACTGTATATGTTACAACGGGTACAAAATACACCCTGTACAACTCTTCCTTACATTTCAAGGACACTTCTCTTCTCTATAGCAGGTCTCTTACACAGCTATAGAACAACTCTCCCTGCTGTCCTATTCTCATTAGATTCTCTATACTCCCCCCCTTCACCTTAGTCTTGCTTTCCAGTATTTTATGCTCTTTACTACTTTCACATATATACCCTTTGGAATAATTTCTTTTCTAAGCTTTATTCCCTTGTCATTACCAATCGCCTCTTTTAATCATGCTTAAACTCATCATTCACTTCCTCATTCCTTCCTGTAGTTGTTCCTCCTCTTCTTTCTCACCCCATACCATCAAGTCATCCACAAACCTTGTTCTCATGAGTTTCTCTGCCATTCCATTCATTACCCTAACAAATATTAGTGGGGAAATAGCACTTTCCTGCTTTACTCCATTTTTTAGTTGAAACCACTCCTCAATCTATATAAAACTTAACATACTCTTAAAAAACATTACGCTCTACACTCCAGACTCCTCCGTCGCTTTCCATATCAATGAATGCCATTACCAGGTATTTACCACTATCATATCTCATCTTTCTTTAGTATAATAACAAATATTCAATCTTTCGGTGACCTCTTCTCTATGAACCTATGTTGCTCTTCCCTAAATACTTTTCCTCATCCTTTCTAAAATATTTTCATGCATTTTTGGACATAATTTCCCTTTTGTTTTCACACCTTTTCCTTTGCTCCTTGATTCACCTTCTACACTGTCCTTATTTCTATATCAACACTCTACTCCCATTTCTACAGGAAGTCATTAATAACATTAATATAAGGAATCTGATGAACTAACCTAAACCACTAGCCCAGTCAATTATACAATTATAAATAGATAACGAGAAAAAAAAATTAGGAGATACAAGAGTTTTCAAAAATTTGTAGAATGTTTTCTACTTTACCCTACTGAAGGCTAGACACTATTTGTCCAACGGGGGAAAAAATGTTTTAGAGAAAAGTTTTAGAAAACCATATTTTTTATATTATTGATAATTACTATTTTGGAAATATGACCAACCAGAAAGAAGATATAGATAAAAAAAATACATTTTTGTCTTCTTTTTTCTAAGATGGTCGCATGCCAAGGTTGAAAACTCTGAAAATGATTTAGGACCTGGAACTCTGTGACCATTTTAAATTTCAAAACTCCCGGATTTTTTGTTAGCAAAAACTACCGATTGACTGGTCTACGTTATATTGACCTGTTTTGTGTTCAACAGCCGTTGAAACCAACTGCTGTTAGAGCGAGTAACAGCAATTCCTTGATCAACTCTAGTAATTGCTCACAGCCTGTACTCAAATCAGTCCTAAACTCCAGTACACCGAGCAAACCTGTATCAGGTAAGTTCTAGTCTGAGTATCAATTAACATATTTGCTTAAACTTAGTCCAAAACTAAAACCACTTTTAATATAAACTGCATAACATATGTGAAAACAGGGTGTCCAGCGACCTGGGAAACCGGGAATTTGCTTGGTCAGGTAAAAGTCATGGAATTTTATTAAAATTGTGGAAATTTTACACTTTATCTATAAAAAGCCAAATATTTTGATTCACAATAGTCAAAATAACACTTTTCTTCCAGTTAATAACCATCTGGAATGACTTTTACGCCATTGTCCATGTTGAGCAGACTAATATCACTTCTCAAGGTCAACAAGTAAGTTTTGTGTCTCCATCTTTCTGCCAAAGTTGAGTTATGGCTATTCACATGCGCAAAATTTGACTAGGCCTACATTTTAAGTATAAGGAACTAAGAATGATTCTGTCCTACAACTATTTTAAATCGTTCTTGCTTTAGGCATTCTTTTAATGGCTCAATACAGATTTACTGAAATCTATTTTTAACTTAAAATGGTTCATTTCTCCGGAGGCAGAAATCGTTTAGTCCCTCTACTGAGTGACACAAATTCAGAATGTATATGTATCTGGGGG
>CABFOV010001503.1:47014-86513 GCA_902141375.1 Timema poppense
GACCTATTTAATCTGTGATCTTAAAAAATATTTTCGTAATATACTTAATATCGATAAATAGTGGTCTGGGAAAAAGGAAATTGGGTCTGGAAAACCTGGAAAAGTCAGGGAATTTAAAAATATAGTTTAGCTGGACACCCTGGAAAAGTTTTTCACAAAGATTTCCCTTTCACCATCCTCAGACTGTTTCCTGTCCATCCTAACTTTTCCTTAACCCTACTTAAATCTTGTAAGTAACAAGAACATACACGGAACATTGTTGGCCTCCTCCATTGTTTAGTCATAATTCTGCTGGTGCGGGTTCTTTGGCACTGCCATTTTAGTGAGTCGATAGTCATGTTGGGGCCAGATAAAATTCCATTAACTTTAGCAGGGAATCGTTCCCAGGATTGCACATGCTTTGTAAGGGTACAGACTGAGCAAGGCAAGAGCTACACCATTGGGGCAAGGGAATATGAGTTGCTATTATCCATTTACATTCTCTTTTCCTAGCGTTTGTTGTACCATGTTTGTAACATTGCTCTATTAGCATGGCGTCCACGCTACAAGCATATTAAATATACTTAAAAATAATCCTAAGCCAATCAAAAATAGAGCATAATGTATTCAGAGAAATTTTAGATTAACCCCCAAATCAAAATTCTGGATTTTAATTTTCCATGGGGCTATTTCATAAAACCTATAATGTAGTGGATATATCAGAACATCAACAATATTTTATTTATAAAGACTAAAAGAGTAACTTGAACAAACAAAATTGAAATCCTATTATATATATATTTACAAAAGAAATTTATTTAAATCTTCCGTGGCACTTGAAGCGATTGTGACACACTCATATTTAATATACATATTTTATGTTTAGAAGAATGTGCGTGACATAATACTAGTTCTTTACTAAGTGTCCTATTCTTTTATGAAGTTGCTTTGTGCATTTCACATTCCTGCTAATGAGCTCCAATTGAATGAAACACATGTCCCAATGGCAGTGTAAAGTGTGAAGTGTTTTTTCCATTGTAAACCCCAATGTGTGCTCCCTTTTATGTGTTTCTGTCCACCTTTCCTGTACATACTTTATACATAATCAATTGTACCTCATAACATGAAAAGAGGCTTTCCTTATAGAAATATATTAATATACATAGAAAATAAGAAAAAATAAATGTATATTATCAATAAAACACCATATATTATTAATAATAATAATACTTAGCGCTGCATCTTACTACCCATTTGGGTTGTACGTATAAGTACTAATAACACTAATTGGTCAGGAATTGAGAAGGTTGAATATAAAGGAAGTGAACTCACGTTTGTGTGGGAGGAGAGTGGAAAACCATTTGCCGTTTAGACCCCCCGCTCACACACACACACACACACACACAGTTTACCATAGCAATATTCAAACCTCAATCTCCCCATCTTCGGCACACATAATTATCTCCAACATGTCCTTTCACCATACAACCTCCCCTCCACTATGACCCAATCCTCCTACACATTTCTCTGCACTCGCTTTGGCCAGCTTACCCTTTAGGCCTCCTGCCAATATCCATTATTATCTTTTGTATCTCCTCCTCCTCCATTCTCTTCATATGGACATACCACCTTAGTCGTTCCTTCTCTATTCTATCCTGCAATATCTCCTCTTTAATTATTACTCTCACCCTTTCATTTCTCATCCTCTCCATTCTTGTCATTCCTATAGAACTTATCCCACGTTTCTGCTGCTTATATCGATATTTGAGCATAATACATCCTGTATATAACTCCTCTATACTTCCTCGACACACCCCTGCTCCAAATTATACTTATTCTCACACTTCTGCTTGCCTCCCTCTCTCACTTATTAATCTTTTATTTCTTCCACACTCCTCTCTCACACTCTCCAGGTATTTAATTCTCTCCACCATCTTCCACTTCTTCCCTCCTACTGTCACACCTGTTTCTCTACCTTGTTTCACCATCTCACTCTTCCTTACATTAAACCTTATTTTATACCACTTCATCCCACACATCAAAATGCTTCGGACCTTCTTTCTCCTCATTGGTCCATACCATCAGGTTGTCCTTATACACTATTGTCTTGATATTTTCCCTCCCTCCCATTATGTCTACCACTGACTTCATTATTTCGTCCATCACTACAATGAACAGTGATGGTGAAAGGGCACTTCCTTGCTGCTGGCTATTTCTCAACTAAAACCACTCAGTCTTCTCTCTCCTCTCAATTTCATAGGCTTAACAAGTCAGTAGTAGTTATACAATTGGTTTTTAAAAATGAAACAATTATTAATAAATACATGTGTAGTAACTGAGAGTGCAAATATTTATAAATTTTGATACCTCGAATTATTTCCATATTTTTTAATACTTAAAAACAGATCAATTGGTTTGTTCTATTTCAACACACATTTTTATCTAATTCTATGCAATCATTATTTAAACTGATGAATATTTATTTTGATTATTTTAAATATTCATATTAATTTATTTATTTGTTAACTAAAACCAAATAAAAGTGTCCTTTACCAATAGATCATATCTAGATTTTATATAGTCATCTACCATATTGATTGTTTAAATTGCTCTAGTGCTATAAACTTAGTACTATTAGACTGTGCATCAAATATATACATGTTTATTATGTATTTAGGACTGAAGAGAATTTGTGTTAATATTCTGGCATGTGCAGTCTTTGTTGGTTTACAGTACAAATAGGAGTAATCATAATTAACTTTTGTCTACAATTTTATCTATGTTTAATTTTATTCACATAATCTTGCTAAAACTAATTGCAATCATTTAAAAAATATTAGATAGTACCCTATATTATAAAAAATAAATATTTGATTTTTTCATTAAAAAAAATATTTAATTTCAGTTTTAAAATAATTTAAAAAAAACTCATCTTTAAACTGGTTTTATAACACCAGGAAAATTACCAGAAATTCTATTTTTTTGTTCATTTAAAAAATAATATTAGTAAGAAAGAATATTCTTTACTTTAGACTACAACTCTTAAAAAGTATAGTTACTTTTACAGCCCTACATTATGCATGGCCTAAGTCAAATATTTACATTGTTTATAATTCAAATTTTATTAAGTACATTGATGATATCTAGAATTGGGTCGAATCCTATATTTTACACATCCACATTTCCAATTTCTCTTCAAATCTTAAATCCAAATATTGGGAAATATAAACACAAGAGGAAATATAAATAATAAAATATGAAATACAAATAGTAACTAAATGATAACATTCATGCATTCAGTTAAGTGCTAAATTACCTATCTGAGGCCTAGTTATTAAATTCATCCTATTACTATAGTTGATTCTGAACCACTAATAATCAGTATTAGAGCTCTAAAACAAATTTTACTTGAAAATCAAAGAATTTTTTTTTATTTGAGTCTTGATTATGAAATTTTCTCCTATCTTGAATATTCTTAATGACTACATTCAAATTATGATCACTTTTTAGTGAATAAAATCATCATCCTCTCA
Organism: Timema poppense; assembly: GCA_902141375.1. NCBI lineage: Eukaryota > Metazoa > Arthropoda > Insecta > Phasmatodea > Timematidae > Timema > Timema poppense. The sequence continues at coordinate 50,527 of CABFOV010001503.1, forward strand.
CTTGCACACTTGTTGCTATCTATTCCTCCCATCTCTTCCTTCGTTTCCCTTGTGGTATCTTCCCTGCATACTTCATATCTATTAATCTTCATGGAATCCTCTCCCCTTCCATTCTCATTACGTGTCCATACCATCCCATCCATGTTTCCTCTACTATCTCATATACCCCAACTCTTGACCTTACATCTTCATTCCTAATTCTCTCTTCTGGCGACAGCTAAAAATGCTCCTCAAAAACTTCATTTTCATGGCCGCCACTTTGGTTCTCTTTTATCCATAGTCCATGTTTCCGCTACATGTGTTATTATGGGTGTGAAGTATATACAGCACTCCCTTACACTTTAGGGACACTTCTTTTTTCCACTCTCCCTGCTGCCCCCTTTTGTCTCATTCACACTAATAAGATACTTTATGTTATTTGCTTCTTTCACATCTTTTTATTCAATTCTATCATCTTTTTTGACATTGTTTTCTTCCTTGTCATCACGATCCCTTCACTTTTCGCCATACTACGTTTTATTTCACACTTTCTCACCTCCTCATTCCATTCCTGCAACTGTTCCTGTACTTCCTCTTCCTTTTCCCCCCATACCATCAAGTACTCTGCAAACATCTTTGCTTTCATTTTTTCCTTTCCCAGTTTCCCTGCCACTCTATTCATGATCATTTTTATCACCAATACAATTAGTAATGATTAGAGGGCACTACCCTGCTTGACTCCATTTTTTAATTGGAACCACTATGTCCACCCTCTCTCCGTCTTTACACAACTCACATTATTATTATACATATTTATTATTTTCCTAGCCACTCCTCTTTTTACTCCGGCTTCCTCCATCGCTTTCTATACTTTCCTTCTATTCACGCTATCAGAAGCTTTTTCTACATCTTTAAATGCCACTACCAAATCCTCTTTAAACTGATATATCTTCCCATCAACTATCTGATTCAAAATATTAAATCTATCGTTGACCCCTTCTCTCTGAATCCATATTGGTCCTCTCTCCATCTTCCCTTCATGCGCTTCCTGATTCTCCTTTCCAGAATCTTTCCATACATTTTCATGCATGACACATCAGTGTTATGCCTCTATAATTGTCACACCTCTTCCTAACCCCTCCCTTGAATATTGGCAGTATAATACCTTTTGTCCAATCCTCTGACACTTTCTTCTCTTTCCACCACTATAGTCCCATTTCTCCTGCTACCATTATCATTTCTACCGTGAGCTTGTCCACTCTTTGGGCCTTTCCTTACTCATCCTTTATAAGGCCTCTTCTACCTCCTTCCAGGCTAGATCTGTTACTTCGTCTTCCATCTCATCTATTTCCTTCTCTTCTTTTTCCTTTTGTACCAAGCCTACCCTCTCAGAGTTCAACAATCTCTCAAATTATGATTTCCATGGCTTCTTTACCTCTTCATCCCTTTCCATTATCCTTCCTTATTCATCCATCAAGACCCTTTTCCTATTTTCTTTCCTCCTTTACCTCACTTGTCTATACAGTATTTTCTTGCTCCCTAGCACTTTGGTCCACTCTTCCTTCCATTTCTTTCTCCCTTTTCTTACTTTCTTTTTTTGCATTTCTTTTTTTATAGCTATACCATCCTCATTCTCTCTTGTTCTTTTTTTGTGAACTAATCTTTAAATGCTTTGTTCTTGCCATTCACTGCTTCCTTTCCCTTATTGTTCCACCATGGCGTTTCCCTCCATCTTCTCTTTCCACTAGTTCTGCATATTTCCTCTGCCACTTACACCCTGCACTTTTTGTACCTTCGCTACTCTTAATCTCTTCCTTTTATGCCATTCTTTGGTAGTACTCTTCTTATTCTTACTTGGAAGTTCAATATCTCCTCCACTTGGCGGAACTTCCATATCTCTATCCTCTTTTCCTGCTTCACTATATGGCACCCCCTCCTCCACCCTTTCATGTCGGCAACTTATAGTCCATGGTTCCCGTCCAAAGGAAGGATCTTAATGTTCGTTGTGCACGCCTTTTCTTCCCTATCTAACAGGAAATAGTCAATTAGGGATTTTGGCTCACCATTCCAGCTATTGTGTGTTATCTTATGTGCACCGTGCTCTTCTTAAACCAACTGTTTCTGACCTTCAGTCTATTTCTTGAAAACAATTCCAGAAGTCTCTTTTCTTCATTTTTTCTTCATTTCTTTCTCCACATCCATCAACTCCTAATACCAGGGTGTCTACCATCCGGGAAAATCAGGGAAAACGGGAATTAGCCGGGAATTTGAAGTGATCGGGAAAAAACGGGAATAAGTCGGGAATTTGGTAAATCACAACAAAAATCCGGGAAAATGATATTTTACTCAAAATATGAAATACAATAATCAGTAAATTATAATGCAATTTTTTTGTTTGTAGCTGTATAATATATTTTTAATTCCTAGTAAACAATTTTAATTCAAATTTTAAAACTTATTATTATTATTATTATTTAAAAAAATATTAATAGAAAAACGAGGGAGGGGGGCGGGGAGTAAGAAGGATGTGACATACTTTTTTAGTCGGGAATTTTAGGAAATGATCAGGGGAAATCAGGGAAAAGGTCGGGGATTTCATTGGTCAAGTTTAGTAGACACCATGTAATACCCCTTAAAAACCTCTCCTTTCCTTCCCAACTTTGGCATTTAAGTCCTTCATCACCACTTGTCTTTCAAGTTCTTCAAATTTTTCTTTCTCCTCCAAATTGCATCTAGCATGAAAGTCATACACCTGCAGTACTTGTAATTGCTTTTCTTTCTTTGTAATTACCATTTTCATTATTGTGTCACCTATTCTCTATTTCTCAGGCTATCCTCACTCCAAACCCATTTCTCCCCCATCCAATGTAATCTAGCTATATAATTTTTTTAACTTATCCCTAGATACAATAATTACATCCATTGTTTTTCCATTCAATATTTAAAATAAAGTTGAAGTTTAATAGTTGTTATTTTAAATCGAAACAATTAAAATAAATAATAACTTATTTATTCAAATAACCAACAAACAGCAACAAAAGTCTCTAAAACAATGTGTGAAAAGTATGTCACAAGTTTAGAAGCTTAAACCGTTACATTTTTTCAGCCACTTAGGCTTGGAGGTAAATTTATATTAAAGTCAAGGTCCATTTATTAAAAAAAAATACTTGTGGAGACTATAAACCATTTCTATATGTAACATTTGCTTTGGGTTGCCCAGAAATTATGTCACACCAATTTTTGTTTTGTTTTTTTACCCCCATTCTCCCTACTTGTCAAGCATTGTCACAATTTTATGAATCTCCCTTTCTGATATTACATCACAATATCACGCACTCTTACAATTTGCCTAAAAATATAGAAACTCATCACAATTTCCTGAAAAAATGTATTATTATTTATACCTTTTATAGCTTACACTGATAAAATTGAGAGGACCAAATAGTCACTTAGTTGTAGCGCATAAAACGTCTTATAAAAAGTTCTTGGTGCATCTATCCATATTTAATAACTAGGCGCGAGAACCAATCAAAGTTGCACTTTTAAAACACCAAATTGAGGTTGGCTTCTTTTACTCTCAATTACTTTACATTATTGTACAGTGTTTTTACACTGTCTTATACATTTCCAAGCCATTAGGCACTAATTTATTTTACTATCATAAAAATAGCTATAAAATGTAACCACCCATTGTTTGGTGTTTGTCTCAATATGCTCATCTACTGAGTGTTTGTTTGCAGGTTCAATGTCTCAATCTACACCTAACAACAGTTCGCCCAGTTCGGGGCTCATCAACCACATCGGCAACTTTGCAGCGGTGGCAGCATCCAACACACAGAATACCAACTCTTCTAGTAAAAGCACATGTGAGCTTATTCTTTACAAACTTTGATTCAGGAGACCATTGTGTTCTATCCTAGACTTTGTCATCAGATTAGAGGAGGCTATAAATAATCTAAACCTGCAGAAAGATGTGTAGCACATAAACTGTAATATAATTCACACAGACCCATGTTTTGTAATTTTGAATCTTTCATAACAATAGAGCCAGAGAAGAACATTTTTAAGGCTCACTCTAGACTTGCAATATTATGTACTTATATGTAGTCTTAGACCTAACTTTTTAAACATATTAGCTCACTGCACAACCACCATTGCATTTATATTTGTTATATCTAATACTTCAATGCACCCAGCTCATTGTATGGTTACATCTTTGTGTTATTGATCTCAAAGTTTATACTACATAGATAATTGTAATTGTAATTGTAATTGTGAATATAGCACACACCACGGAGAACGGTGTTCCGTCAAGTGGGGTGATGGTGGGTCAATCACAGCCCCCCTCGCTACTACAGTTGACAACCTCCCCTCCACAATCTGTGGCTCTGAGTAAGCAGCAGACACTGGATAGCAACCATCATCACCAACACAACAACTCATCCCCTCCTTCATCTGTGAGCACAGCCCCCTCGCCCATCTTGGGTCCTGTCACGCTCACGCCAACACAACCCTCAGCGCCCACGCTCAATGGACCCACCCTCACAAACAAGGTAATGCTTGGGAAATCTTAAAACTAACTACTGTATTGGCTCGACTATAGTGCGGGGGTTTTCTTCTAAAAAAGTACTTCTGAAAACTATTATACTATATATAGAGACCCAGATTTGTGGTAAATAAAACCACTGGATTTTGTAAATAAAAAGTCTGTAAATAAAGGGTAAAACCATGATTTTCGGTAAATAAAAGGGTAAAACCCTGATTCTCGGTATAAAAACTCTTAAGAGTTTTTTTTAATGTAATGGTAATACATTAACTCAAATAGCATAGAAAGTACTTGCACTGAATTATTTTATAAGACAAAAAAGTCCATACCTTTTATCAACATACTTCATGTCAATCACCAAAGTACAAAGACATTTTTTCCAAATTTTCAAGTTAGTGCGCTTATCTGACATAATGTTGGAATATGCCGAAAATGCACGTTCACTGTCAACATTAGACACTGGAATCTATATTGCATTTATGCTGTTGATGGCAAACTCTTCATGGTCTTCTTTCAGTCCACACAATATGTCCAAAATGTCAACATTTTTACTATTGCTTAGCAAAGCTCTCACTTGTGTCTGCAACGCACAGTATCCTCTTTGAAAATTAATTTCAGAGCAGGATTTTAAAAATGGTATTTTACTGAGCTGATTGCAAGAGATCAGAATTAACTTGTTTTGTCCCAATCGAACGAATGTCAAAAAGAGTACCAATATTTTCAAAAAATGTTTTGGATGGGTCTGACTGATGGAATGAATTCAGCTTTATAAGGCACTGCTATCCTAAAGATTGAAACTGACTTTTGACATTTGCTTGTTTTAGAGTTGGAAGAATATTCAATTTTTCCTGTGTTTTTCTCTCTGTAGTTCTGTCAGAAATCAGTTTAAAATTACTTTGTAGCTCCGTCACTTTACCATACAACTTATGACTGAAGGCATAGGTAGAACCTTCGAGTATAGTAATTAATTCCACCAATTTAGAACAGTGATCAATTAAAAATGTTGCTTGGCATTCAATCAACATTAGGGTTACTTTATCATTTGACATATCCTGGAAGTACTTAAGGGCTGCTGTCACCACCTCCAATGTGGAAAAATATTCCACTAGATCCACCAAATATTCACAGAGGTACACCACTGAACAAAACCAAGAGTTCCATTGCGTTAAAACTGAGTTTGGAAATAGTTTAGCAGACTTTTCACCTTTACTGTATTTTTCATTCAGAAATGCCAGATAATTATGTTTTCTCTTTCGAGTGTTCAGAAATACAGCCTTTGCTTTAGCAACACACTCATTCAGCTCTGGCAGCTCTGTATATGCAGAAAATCATCGCTTAAGAAAACTTTCAAAGAAGTCACACATTTAGTCATGTAACGCGCACCATCTGTCTCAACACAAACTACATTTTCATAAGGAATCTCATACTTGGTGATGGTGTCCACAAGTGCCCGTAGACATTCTGTTGCTGAAGCGCTCTTCAAAACTTTAACTGCACCAACAAACAAGCTTTGCTTCGAATCAGCACGTAATGTTTTCAACAAAATAACAAAAACAAACTGTCCTTTTCTATCAGTTGTCTCATCACAAAGAATTGCAACTTGCTGATTTTTTACATTGTCCTTGATATTATCCTCTTGACTTTGGTTAACTTCTGGGATCCAAACACTTCTTATAGTTTCTGCCTTAGGGAGGTCTCCTCAACCTAAAACCGAATTTTAAGCATACTAATTTTTGATAGAACAAACTAATATTAGGCTATGTTGGTTGACAAAGTGTGTATACACTAATCTACTAGGCTATTTCACTAATTGTACTTAAAGATAAAAATCTTGAAAATAACCCAAATCAAACATTTCTATCTCATCTATTTTTTGATAAATTAGTAAATAATCAATAGTGTTAAAAAAAACACCATTTTGTCATTAGGAAAATAAAATCAGAAAAGAATGGAAAATAATTGACCCTTATTTACTTTTGATTTTTAAATAATAAAGGATATTTTTAAAAAATCTTCAAAATGGTTACCTTTCACATATTTATCCATCAACATCACATAGAAGGATGATCTAGTTTCTCAATGGGAATATTGGCCTCCATAAATTAATTCTTATTGGATCAGAAAAGAGCGAAAGGGATTAGGATTTTATTATAAGTGACTCATGATAATAATAGTGTTTCTGTATTAGATAATATTATATTAGAACAAAATAAAAACTGTAGTGAATGGGAGCCATTTGGTTTATGTAGTCACAAATATTTTTTTGAAAGAAATTCAGGTATTTACGCTTATGGAAGTGTTTGAATATCGTTTTACTGGTGATTGGCATAAATCATGGCCACTGGAACAAATTTGTATGCCAAGCCGACCATTGACAAACAAAATAAAGGGCTGTTGAAACGTTACAAAAGAGACCATGAGTGGGAGGATATCAATGCCGCTGAAATAGTGCTTTATTGTATTGATAATTTTGCAAGGTATTGTTCAGAAACCAACAACTTCGATGGGTTTTTTTACAATAAAAAATTAGGCACTCCTTATTTTGAGAAATAAAGACTGAGCATCTCCATCTCAAGTTCTTTCCTATTCAATGACAATAGCAAATTTGCTAGAAAGACTGACCCAAAACCTATACAAACACATTGTTTTTAATCTTCTAAACATGTAAAAAATTATATATTGATTAAATTTCGGTAAGTAATTGATTGTCTAATGCGTTTACACTTCTAAAAATGAAAAAAAAAAAAATTGTAAAAATATACTCGACGTTTAGCAAAACACAAGTTAAAGGTTTGTCGAAACATCTGAAGTAAGAATCATTAAGTCAATAAAAATACTGGCAAAATCAAGTGTTTTATTGGACTAAAAATATTACAACCAGAGTCTGCAAACTTGGGTTTTCTCTTTGGATTAGAGAATTTAAAAAAGCTCCTTAGTTTGAGTATAGGCTATTCATTATTTTAAAATGCTTAGAGCATATTATATTTGTTTATTTTAAAAGTAAATATTATTATTATCACCGCGTCTTACTACCCGTTCGGGTTATACGCAAATGTGTAATGGTAGGGTGATTGTGAGATGAAATGTAGGGACTACAGTTTAACGTGGAATCCGAACCACGGTGGAGGACTGGCATTCCCCACATTCACAAGATGTCCTGTCAGAGGTGAAGGAAGGGTTTGGTAATCAATAAATCTGTGCCGAGACCGAGGATTGAACCTCGGCCGCCAGCACAGAAGTCCGACACCTTACCCCTAGACCGCCAGGTCTTCTAAAATTAAATAGGATATTTAAAATCTCGCCAGTCATAACAAACATAAACTGTAAATTACACATCTCTAAAATGTGAGATTTTAAAAATACATGAACACACATGTTCTTAAATTATAACACTTATTTAAAAAATAGCAAATATGTTTTATTTCTACTGAAATTATAATTTAAGAACGAGACTATGTAATTTTTGTACACCCATTACTGTTTACAGACTGTGGCCTGGGTCAGTTCTTTATTCAAGTCATATATTTTCCACTGTCGGCTTGCTAGTCCTGTCATAGCTTCATGTGTCTTATAATGTAACTTAAAAAAAGACTAGGACAGGCACAACATCCAGTCCTCGGCTATTAATTTATCACTGTGAAAGGGTAAACCCACATTTCACCATTGATAAATATTTCAACCATGCAGTCAATTGAGCCCGGGACTCTTAGCTCAGTAGATAAACACATTACTGACTTAGCTAAGGTGTCGAATGAACCATATCAATATGGTAAAAATTATGACTATTCAATTATTTAGGGATCTATTTAGCTATTTTCATTTTCATGGCCTTGTCATGACAATGCAACTTCAATTGAGGATAATTCAAGATTAACAAAAATCAAATAAATTGCCAGTAAAAAGTAGTTTTGGAGCTCTCATATGTTATGATCTTGAGAATTTATTTTTATTTATTTTTTCTCACAAAATTCCACAATTTAAGACATTTTTGAACATTTGCAGCACGGTTTTATTAATATAAGGCATTCACGAGCTAAGTTTACCTGAATGACAGCTCGAAATGTTACTAGAAGTAATCCCTAATATATCACTACGCCAACAGCTGACAACCATCACTTTGGATGACTGTAATGAAAACAAATGGTAATTTATTGTGATATTTAACCACAGTAATTTAGGCCAATATTATTTATATATTTATTTGAGGTCGGACACAAAGTTTATTTATAGTTCTATTCCCCTTAAAAAAATATTAACACCACTTTCACAAAAACTTCTAACGAACATAGCCTCAAAATGGCGACTGACGAATTTAAACCATATGATTGAACATAACAGTAAAAAAGTTTTTTACAATGATGCGGACACGCAGTTGATGAAAATATTTTATTCAGTTAAATATTTCAAAATACGATAAAATAATCATAAAATCATGTATTGTATGTAAAAAAAAAATGACAACAATTTTCTATTTTCCAAGTAAATACAATGCCTGTATTAAAAGGTATTGATGTGTGCACTATATTAAACATAATCAATAACGTTCCAAAAAGAAGAATAAGTACTTTTAATCATTTTTAAAATATTGTTTCATGTTGGATAGAAAGAAATTATTTAAAAAAATGAAATAGTATGAGAAAATTTAAGTTTACTTTATTTTAAATGTAATATATAACAGGTAATTAAAGATCTTTACATTTATAACAAAACAGTGATCTCTTACAAGTGTTGGCAACCCAAAACCTAAACATATGATTTTCGAACTGTCATCCAGGTAAAAACCTATCGTGAACAGACTTTATACACTTAGCTGCTCCATATTGTGCCAATGTTAGAACTCTTTTTTTTGCTACGCCTTACTACTCAACGGGTCTACCCGCAAATTAATATTTTGTGCTGGATATATAAAAGGTAGGGTTCTTGAGAAAGTGTACCCACATTTGCATGGAGAAAACCTGGGAAATAGTTTGTACTAAAGTAAGAGAACCATATTCACACCCAACAGGAACTCAAGCCCTGACCTCTTAGTCACCATAAAACTAGGATATATAAAACTAACACCTTATTTCATGTGCTCACCTGTGTGAGTAACATGGTTAAAACTACACACATCATTAAAAAGTATTATAATATATAGTTAAATAAATATATATAGATCTATATTATAATTATATAAATAAAACACTATCTATGGGCACGTGGACTAAATGTCAGGTTTATCATTATGTTTTTTTCTGGTGATAAGCAATCCTGGCAGCAGGAACTGTAGGATATATTTCCAAAAATGTTTCTCCCTCTCCCTTCACATAAATGTGGGTACATTTCTCAATAATCCTTACCATACTACTGTGGCTATAACCCGTATTGTTCGCATGGGTAGTAATAAGCATGGTGTATATTATATATACACACTTTCTTTTCAAAAGCAATAATCACTCAGAATATTAATACACATTAATTATATTTTTATATAACTATTACTATTATTTATATTATTTTATTGTAGCTGTTTTATTCAGGGTTTCACTAACCATTCTAATTGCCATATTATATATTAATTATTCTTACTTGAAGTTAGGAATTTAGAGGAAAGATGCTTGAAGGCAGAGTTGCAAACAATTTTGTAAAACACTCCCATATTCTGTAGTTTTTTAAAAGCAACGCGTCTTATTACCCGTTCAGATTAGACGCTTACTACTAATTGGGTACGGGATGAGAAAGATGTAATTTGAAGATGTGCACCGGACCGGGATTGAACCCCGATCTCTCTGTACTTGGCAGTCAAGTCTAACACGAGAGTAGCACTAGACCGTGAGGACTGCATCCACATACACACATATCTAAAGTTTGTTACTTTTTGTTTTGCTTTGCAATCTCACAAAAATATAATCCATTGCAAGTCATGTTGGCTGTTTTCTTTCACTAATAATTTCTCGTCGGTTGCTTTGAAAAAGAATCTTCCCCTTATTTCCCCTTCAACGAAAACAAATCCCAATGTAAAAAAATGGCTAATAATGCTCTGAAGTACTGTGACAGACTTGATAATTAAAATTATGTTTTAAATCAACTCCTGCTGACTCTTAATGTTTTCATAGGTGTCAAGAATTTACATTTACATTCTCTTTTAGGAAGTTGCGTTGCGCGTTTCACACTCCTCCCTGATGAGTTCCGATAGAATGAAACCTGGTTCGGGGGATTGGGCGGTGACGATTAATTTTCTTTAAGAGACATCCATTACCTCTTTGTCCATTGGCAGCAGTGTAAAGTGTGAACTGTGTTCTTCTTTTCATTGTAAAGGCCATATTGTGTTTGTCCTCCTTTTATATGTTTCTATCCACCTTTCCTGTACCTTCTTCCAAATATAATACATTAAATAGAACTGTAATGCATATTGTATCTCTTGACTCCATATGCTTGAAACAACCTTTCTGAAAATATTGTATTTACAGTGACTATATGATATTTATTAAAGAATAGTCTACTTGTTATTCCAGTGGGGCATGGCTGATGTGTTCCAGCAGCAGCAACAACATGTTCCTGAAGGTATGTCTTCTCTCAAGTCGATAGCCCAACAAGTGATTGACCGTGCCGGGCTAGAAATCCCACCCTCAGAAAGGGTGCTTTTTGAAAGCAGCAAGATGACAATGTCTCAACTGCCCACCTCTGAGGCGCACATTCCCCCCCTTCTTGGGGTGGCTCCATTGGGGCCTGTGCCCCTACAGAAGGAGCACCAACATCAGTTCCAGATGATGGAGTCTGCTTTCTTCCACATGCCACATCCCTCGGACTCTGAAAGACTGAGGCCATACCTGCCCCGCAACCCCTGCCCCACGCCGCACTACTATCACCAGGTAACCAACCATAGTGGCTATCCATATAATTTATTCTTGCCTACACGAAATTGAGACTTTGGTGGCCAAAATTAGCTTTATCATTGCATTCTATTGGCACTAGTTTACTTTATGGCGAAAGTTTATAAAACTGTGTTGTGTTAATTTGGTCACAACTGTTCTTTGGCTAGATGATTTTGATGCCTATACTACATTCAAAATCTTTAACATGTCAGATCATTTAGAGATAAGGGTGTGTCAACCAAGGAATTAGATGTAGTTATGGAACAGTTTAAAAAAGTGAAAGTATCTACATCTTCTATTGGAACATTATGTGATGTGGAATAGGTCAAGATGTTGCTCACGCCAGTCTCCAGACACTAGAAACTTTAGTCGTATAGCAAGGAATACAAATACATAAGCAATATTGTCAAATCCCGCATCACACACAATCCAAGAAGAGAAGTAGCAGCCACCAATACCTTTTTTTATTCTCTTGCCATTATTTACCAAAACTGAAATAAAATCATGTACATTGCCAGGAAAAGACAGATCTAGTACATGATAAGAATGTAATTAAATGAACAACATATATAAATAAAAGTGTACATTATTTACGATACAAATATATGGAAAGTCTTTTAAACATTTAAATCACTCAAGGGAACCATAATAAAATAAAAAATATTGTTTATTTAAGTATAAAATTAATTCAAATTATTTCTCAATAAATCAATTAATACAAAGTTGTAATTTCATACTTGTTCTGCTCTATGATGACTAAGAGGTCGGGGCTTGAGTTCCTGTTGAGTGTGAATAGGATTCTCTTACTTTAGAACAAATTATTTCCCAGGTTTTCTCCTTGCAAATGGGGGTACACTTTCTGAAGAACCCTACCTTTTATATATCCACCCCAAAATATTAATTTGCGGGCAGCCCCGTTGAGTAGTAAGACGTATCGAAAAAACAAAACCATGTTCTAACATCGGCACAATATAAAGCAGCTAATTGTATAGTAAAAACCCCAATATCGTAAAACATTTATAACTTGGAAGAATCCACATACCAGCCTCAGTGGCCGCACAGCCGTGTTAGACTATAATGCTGAGGACTAAATATCAGGGTTTAATTTTGCTCGGGTGCACTGAGGCTGGTTCACCCACTCTCTCCACGCAAATGTGTGTGCACTTACTATAAATTACACTTTCCTAATCCCTAACCCATTAGCGTAGTTAGTACAGAGGCGTATAACTGAACAGGTAGTAAGATGTGGTGCTAAAAAAAATCCACATAATCGGTAGTCAAATGCTCTAAGCCAACCCTCAGATGTCTGACAGCTTAGTTGTGCACATCCAAGGAACAGATTAACATTCCCTTTACCCCTCTCTTAAGCGCAGTTAGGGGAGCTCACAATTTTGTTAATTATCTTTGTCTGAACATTATGCCTTGATCATTTTGATAAGATTCTTTTAACTCTATAAAGAGTACATACATTTTGTTTCAGCTGTTATTGTAGACTAAATCAACTTCTATACACCCTTTAAAATAGGTTTAATGTCATTCATAGTGATTTATTTAATTTTTCTAATATTTGAATAACAGTGATGTCTATCATTGCTGCTACTGGTGTATTAAACCTATTTAGATTTATAATAATATAATATATAGCCGAGGACGGGGAGATCGAGGTTCGAATCTCGGTCGGGTGAACTGGGGGTGGTTTTTCCTAAATGGTTTTCCACTCTCCCTCCACGCAAATGCAGGTTCACTTCCTCTAATTCAATCTTCCCAATTCCCAATCCATTAGCGTAATTAGTACTTAAAGCGTATAACCCGAACGGGTAGTAAGATGCGGTGCTAATTATTATTATTATTATTATTATTATTATTATTAATAATAATAATATAATATACAAGCATTGAATATTAGCAACTATTAAAATAATTTGAACAAAATAAAAGTTTATAGTAGCCCCACTTTTGTTTCTTTTATTAGTGTGCTTTTTACAAAGAAAACCAAGATAAAGCGTAAAATATTGATTTAATGAAAATTGTTAGCATACATAGTAGTCGTGAAGAAGTGCTATAGTTCGGAAAAATTCCTATCTCTTCGCAACTAAAAAATCAGAACTTTTATATCTTTCTGTAAAATCGAAGAAAAGACATATATTACCATCTTATAAATATCTGGAAAAGTAAACAATAAGTAATGTTATTAGTAATGTAGCATAATGTTGGCATGATTTTTTATAATTGTCCAACATAATTTGATTAGTTTTGTTATAATTATAGATGGGCCACTCAAATCTTCGAATCTACGGAATCCTGACAAGGATTTGGTGTTTTACTGGATTCAATGGTTGAATCTTTCGCATGATAGACAAATCATAATAATAATATTATATTGAATTCAAAAATTGCTTAGTTAGGCCTATTTGAAAAGCACAACTTAATCCATAATCTTTATCGGACAAAAGAAATAAGCATGGATAAAATCATTATTTAAAAAAAAATTGTTAGGTGTGTAAAATCTAACATGGCTAGTACCCTACCCTACCACCTCTATGTATATTCCATTCACGGTAGGAGTTACTCTCTGAAAGGTCTTTTTTCCTACCAATATCCCACTATATAGTAGATTTATGGTGGGGGAAAAGGCCTTTCAGAAGTGTATTCCTACAGTGAATGGAATATACCTAGTCACTGGCAGGTGGTCAGTTTCGATTACTAGCCCCTCGTTGTACACCATTTTTGTACCCAGTCTGCGGCTGGTCATCAGTTTCACCTTCTCGGATTCTTCTTACGGTGTCGTCCACGGCAGTCAATTGTTTCGGTAGAGCATCTCAGGGTTAAATAGATAATGGTGGGGGTAGAGGGTCACAGTCGATTAAAGAGAGATTGTTTAGCATAGCATTGGAAGTTTTATTTTAACAATTAATTTACATTTTGTCACCACGGATATTTAATTTAGAAACGCGAATTAGTTAGGACATTGCTAAAGATAATTATTTAGCCACCTGGTCTAAATCTCTTTCTACCCACCTCGAAACCCTATCTGCACGTTACGAACAATACTTTGTGAATACAGGTCTTATATGTTTGCGTGCTAACCGGCCTGTGTCGCGTCTGACGCTTTCCTTCCACATAGAGTCAAACACAGACGCTAAATCGAATGTGCTGATTGGCTAGGAGTCCGCACCTGCCCCCCCCTTGATAAACTACACGTGCGAGCCAAAGGTGCGTCTTACAGCTGCCGGGTTCAGCTATTAATACATTGCACGATGCTTAAAATGAAAAGTAAAAGTAATAAATTTGGATGACTCTAATATTCCAACAAAGTCTTTAAATAATGAAAAACTATTAGATTAAAAGTTTAAAGGCCTGTAAATGAAGTTAATGAATTTAAATTTAAAACATATATTGCTTACAACTTTGGTTATGATTTACATAACTTATAATTACCATAAAGCCCCACACTTTCTTATAATTAACCATTTATTAGTAATAAAGAGAAATAAATTAGGCCTTGATGAATGGAAAAGGACAATGTATTTATCACTTTAGTACTCTCAGTATTTTGAGTGTGTTAATATGTAAATTAAAGGAAAAACTAATATAATTTTAAGAGAGCTAAGGGCCAAAACCCTAACCACTTAACATCTATGTGAAACTTGGACTCGACCGTTTCGGCACATGCTCACTTCTAAAACTTTCACCTCACGAACAATCTTATAAATATTTTATTTGACATATTAAAACTCTTCAAAAACTTAAAATCAAAACTAGAATTACAAATAAACTCTAAATAAATAAATTATGGCTGGGTTGTTTTTGAACAGAAATAAGAACACATTACACATGAAACAAAGTCAGTTGCCATTACACACAATACAAAGTCGGCCACCATGATGTATATTATGTTTACTTGCCAGAGTGATGATTAAATAAAGATGCGTTTAATTCTTACTGATGACCTGGTGGTCTAGGGGTAAGGTGCCAGACTTATGTGCTGAGGGACCGAGATTTAATCCTTGGTCCCAGCACAGATTTATCGGATTGCCAAACCTTTCCTTCACCTCTGACAAGACGTGTATTAATCACAACTTGTGAATATGGCGAATGTCAGGCCTCCACCGTGGTTCGGATTCCACGTTAAACTGTAGGTCCTCCATTTCATCTCACAATCACCCTACCATTAACACATTAGCGTAAGTGCATATAACTTGAACAGGTAGTAAGATGTGGTGCTAATAATTACTTAATAATTTTACTACCCAACTTGTTTAACTATCTACAACTATGCAAAGAACCCCAATTTGTTGCATATGATCCTTAAGTTTCATGAAAATTAAATACTGTCAACAGACACTGATAAAACTGTTTATTTATGCCTACCAGCCTACGTATTGTATATCAATTGTTTAGAATTGATTCAGGTAATGTGATCACTTAGTAAGTGCTATCGAGTTTCAAGAATCAAATAACGACTTGCTAATTAATAATTTGTTTTTAAATTGATTTTAACTAAGAGTTTATTATTTGTTTATCTTTTGAAGTAATTGTAATAATATTCAAACATAGTCCTGCCTAATAAAATGGGATGAACATATATAGAAAGAGTCAAAAATATATTATTGTTTTAAATAAAATGTATTCTCAGAAATCGATATAGTGCAAGAATCGAATATATTTCTTCTTTTCTTTGTGAAGATAGATAATAAATATATAAGAAAATAATAATAAAATACTTAGACATTATTGAGCTCACTACTTACAATGTACGTTTAATTGTTAAGCATGTTGTTTTTGTCTTTATTAAAAAAATATATTTGTATTTGTAGTTTTGCTTTCTCATTAAAATAAATTATATGCTTCAATGATGATTAAAGTTGATCAAAGTATAATTAGGCCTAATTTGTCTGCTTATTTCACTTTTTTTTTAGATACTTAACTCATTCTAACACTCTTAAAAATAACTAAAAGACACTAAAAATTTTATTGATTTGATTTTAAACAATAATATGAGTCTGAGGTCTAATTTGGCTGAATTTTAACCTGTATTTTGCAAGGAGTGGTTGGGGTTGTTTAAACTTGAAAGCATGGTTGAAATAAATCTTAATTTACACTTTAGGCCTATATTGTGTAATGTAGGTATATTTTTAAATCATTAAAATTTGTAACAATTTGTTAGGATTCGAGATTCAAAAGTAAAATGTAGATTCGAATTCGAGAAATAGTGCATTCGACCCATGTCCTAGGAATGGGTCTCTTTGGGTGAGTGATAGCTGAAAAGAGGGTGACAAGCCTTATAAGGAGACAGTCGAGTGTTGTATATTAACGCAGTGAGTAGTATGTGACTCCAGCAGTGAGTACAACAAACTGTGAGTTTTAGGGGCCGTGATACGAGCCATACAAAGTACGAGCTAGGTTTTTGGTGCCAACCGGGCATGATATAGGCCATGTGTGGCACCCACCATGCGAATTACGAGCAAGTCACTTTTTTGAAAATTGGAAGAGCTTAGAAACAAATTTAATGGTCTTTGCATAGATTTTTATAAAAACATCATATGCATCTAGTAGTTATTTAGAGTGTTTTTCCATGGCAAATTTTTGAAAAGTGAACCTCCATAAGTTAGTTAGAAATGGTCTTGTATCAAACTTCAAGTTTAATATTAAAAGCTTTGAAAAAATAGCGCGAGTGGGTTGATTCAAAAAGCTTTTGCACTTTATGGGGTAAATAAATCCTTCCTTGCTCTGGGACTATAGAGGATAGAGCCAAATTCAGACTACCCTGATGTTACGTGCTATGACATCCTAATAAATTATATGTAAGTGCTAACACTGCTGTGATGGTGCCGTGTTGTGACATGTTATGTGTCATCTGATGTCAGAATGTGTATTAACATGTCATGACATGCATCAGTCCAAGATCTGGGAATCAAGAATTTTGTCGGGCATGTTGAAGCATCAGAATGTGACATTTGAGTGTGTGTTTTATATTATTGAAGGGGATAAAACTCTTTTATTAACATCCTAACACACATTTTGAAACCCTCTTCATCTTTCAAAAGCTCAGGCCTTAAAGTATGAAACTCTCCATATTCACTATCTTGGCATTTATGGGATGTATCCACTCTCATGTGTTTCAGTGCAAATAACACTAATAGTGGCTACAATCTCCTCTTCTTCATTAAGTTCAACTAATAGTTTTTCATTCATTTTTAGTACTGTCCACTTGAACATTTTATTAAACGAATCCTACACAAAATGATGTGCTTTGATCAGAATCAAGAAGTCAATTGACAACAATTCATGTCCAAATGACACAATACACTACATCAGAGCGAAGTAATCACTTCAAGCTGTTATGTTAAGATATATTATGTTGTGTTGTAATATGTTAATATGGAACATCAGCGTAGTCGAAATTCGGCTTAAGTTCTAGTAAAGCTATAAAGTTAGATGGAATAGGGCTGAGTGAAATACAGAACGTAAAATATCTGGGCAGCGTAATTGAGGCAAAAGGTAGAAGTACTACTAGACATAGTTATTATTGCATGCGGAAAGAATGTTGACTAATTGGATAATGAAGGGGGAGACCACTGATAAATGTCATCAGTTGTCTTGACGTTCTGGCGTGTACACTCCATTCAGCGTGTTCATTAGTTGAGGACGTTTAGTAGTTTTATCTAGAAGGTTTTTACTTTATTTTGACCTCTTTTGACAAACATTACGAAAATCTAATCAACTTTAAATACAAGGTATGTAAAGTGTTTTTAAAATGGCTTCAAATAAGCGTGTTAAACCAACTATTCACAGTGAAGGAAGCAAAATTATTGCAAATGTAAATGGTTTATTTGACAGTAAAAAACTATCGGGGCACTATAAGCACCCTGTTGAAAGAATCAGAAAACATGCAGCAGAAACTACAGGAAAATCAGGGCTTACTATTTGTAAAATTCGAAAGGAAATAGGGAAAAAGCACAAACCCAGAATAAAAAAAAAATATTCTGATTCTGACTTATGTGTCATTCGAGGACTTAAACAGAGCTTCTACATTGTTAAAAAGGAAGTACCCACTTAAAATAAATTATTAAAATAGTAAAAGAAGAACTAAATTTCCCTGGGAGCAAAGAAACTTTGAGAAGAGGATTGAAAAAATAAGGCAAGTTTAAAAAGTGTAAAAAGACTAATTTTAGTGGAGAAAAACAAAATACTTGCATAGTGGGCTGGATATTTAAAAAGAATGATAAGAGATTATAAATTAGGGGAACAAAAACGTCCTGTGGTATATCTTGAGGAAAGCTGGATTCATCCCTCATACAGTGTAAGTGTTGGCAAGACCCAGAAACATCAGGAGTATTGAAAAGTAATGGTGCAGAACAGAGGTGTATTATTGTCCATGCTGGTCAGAGAAGGGATTTGTATCAAATGCATTTCTTATTTTCAAATCAAAAACATAAAGTGGTGACTATCAAACTGAGATGAATTTCAAAAAAATTTCTAATTGGTTGAAATAAAAACTTATTCCCAACCTTTCTTCAAATAGTCTAATTGTTATGGACAATGCACTGTATTTAGATAATTTTTTGAACAACATGGGCACATTGTTATTACAGTAGCCCCATGGCTTCTTTGGTGCTGACTGAATGCTCACAGCTAACTTCTGACAATCAACATTTAGGTATATACCTAAATTTTGACCGTCAGAAGTGACAGCTGCTAAACACATGTTTTTGCAGATCACATGGTTCGGCATAGGGATATATAATTTGGTCTGGTAACTTTTCAACGCTGTGAGCTGTCAGTCAGCGCCAAAGAAGTCATGAGGTTCCTGTAGGCTACCTCCATACCATTGTAACCTTAATGCTATAGAATTGATTTGGAACATGGTGAAATCATGAGTTATGGCCAAAAATGTTGCTCAAAAGCACTTTAGAAATAAAACATTTAACAGAAGAAGCAATCAATATCCCTGGGAGGAATTGGCTACAGGCTATATTACATGTTAAGAAAGAAGAAGCCGATTACTGGAAAAATGGTCTGATAGAAGAAGAAATTGAACAAATTCTTATTTCTTTTGGAGATGAAAGGGACAGAGACAACAGTAGTACGTCAAATAACTATAGTAACAACACTGATGCACTGATGGGCAAATATCGAGTGTCAAGGACTTTATTTAGTATTTATGATAAATTAGAACTACTTATATCTAACTTAAGTAGCAGAAGCCTGATATTAGCCAAGTGCCACCACTTATATCCCATTTGCCATTTGTACTGACTGTGAGCAACACTATGAATATTTCCTCTCACCCTTTCACGTTTCATACTATAGAGTGATTTATAGCGCTTAACCACGAGATGCAATGTTTTGTGTGTCTAGTAGTAGAGGAGATCAAATGGGAAGAGGACAGCAGAGGGAGTTGTTCTATAGGTGTGTAAGAGACATGCTGTGAAGAAGAGAAGTGCCCTTTGAGTGTAAGGAAGTGTTGTACAGGGGACACTTAGTACCCATTGTCACACATGCAGCAGAAACATGGACATTGAATGTAAGAGAGACTAGGAAAGTGGAGGCCAAGGGAGTGAAATTATCCGGGAAAGAATGGAGGTACAAGGAGTACATGAGATAGTAGAGGAAGCAAGACTGAGATGGTATGGTCATGTAATGAGGATGTCATAGTACATGAGATAGTAAAGAGATGGAGTTGATATCAGCAAGTGTGCAAGTGGGAGAAGGTGGAGGCATTTTAAATTGATCCTGCTACAGGCTGGAAATTATGGTGTTTAAATTTAAGAAATGATTACTTGCTAATGTACATTAAAATCTCTTAACTAATAAATATTTAAACAAATGTCCAAAGAAATTAAATTTATGGATTTAACCAATTGATTTTGAATCGCCTTGAAAATTCTAAATCTCTATTATAAAAATGAATAAACCTTTTTTGAACACTTCTTTATTGTTTTGTTTATGTTATGGTGATATTTTAGGTACCACTGCCTCATTCGGACACGGTGGAGTTTTTCCAGCGCTTGTCGACGGAGACACTCTTCTTCATATTCTACTACATGGAGGGGACAAAGGCCCAGTACTTGGCAGCCAAGGCCCTCAAAAAGCAAAGCTGGAGGTTTCATACAAAATACATGATGTGGTTCCAGCGGCACGAGGAGCCCAAAGTCATTAACGAGGAGTACGAGCAGGTAATTTACTATTTAAATTAAAATAATGTTTATAGACCTTTGCGGGAATTACATTTTTAATCAAGGAAAGTTTTCAGACGCAAGACAACAATTTATTGCATGGACAGGAAACAGGAAAATATTTAAATGAATCACACTTAGAGCCTATATATTTATTTTTTAGATTGATAAATATTAGTCCAAACCTAGCCATCCCAGTCATTATAATAAACAAATAAAAATCTCAATTGATTGTAAAATTTAAAGCCAGTAATCAAATTGTATAGTTTCAACTAACTTAAATTTGGAGAACGATGTCAAAAATATTTGTAAATTTTGGTTAGGACAGGGGACAGATTCAATCACTTTCGGCTATAGGTCTGCTGCAGTGGCGACTTGTTTGCATGGAAACACCAAGTATTTTTAATATAGTTATATACTATTTTAGTTTTAATTAATTAATTAGTCCATCTAAGTCTATGTAAACAAATGGTTTCCAATCTGTTTCTCCTGATGTTTCTGTTGGTAGGAACTCAAATTCCCCCCCACATCTTTCCACCCCACCATTGATTTATTTGGGATATTTATTACGCTTTCTAGTCACATCTTTATTTTATTTAAGAAAAATTTTAGCATTGGCTACATCATAATAATAGAAAAAAATGACTTAAGGTCATCGTGTTGGTTGGCACTTATTTTTATCAGTTCTTGAATATTGGTTTTAATGTTTGACAGAGCACAAAGTCAACAAACTCTGTTCAGTTTTTATGAGAGTTTGAGTTGAAGAACTCTTAGTAAAGGACATTTGCAAAAGGTGCAGCCAGAACATGTGAGATTCTGTCTGTTGTATACTTTTCTACTTGTAAAAGATAACTTTAGGCAATAGTAGGTAATTGAGCCGTTTCAATAAATCATTTTAAGTAACTGTATTTCTTTTGATTGGTAATTTGGGAGTAAAGCTTTAAGAAGGTAAAAAAATCTTTATTTAAATCGTGTGTTGTTGTTTTTGTTATTACTACCCGTTCGGGTTAAACACACTTGCACTAATTTGAAATGGTAGGGTGATGTGAGATAAAATGAAGAACCTGCAGTTTAACGAGGAATCCGAACCACGGGGAGGCCTTGCATTCCACACATTCACAAGTGTGATTAATACACGTCTTGTCAGAGGTGAAGGAAGGGTTTGGCAAACAGATAAAACTGTGCCAGGACCGAGGATTGAGCCTCGGACTCCCAGCACAGAAATCCGACACCTTACCTCTAAACCGCCAGGTCACCTAATCCAGGTGTTGCCATATATAGCATACAATTGTTTATTTTATAAAATGCATACTGGCTTATTGAAATTATAAATAAATATAACATCAGAGTTTGTTATGTTTTTTTGTAATATCTCTTTAAAGATAAATATGTTGCAATATATTATTATTATTATTAGCACCGCGTCTTACTACCCGTTCGGGTTATACACACTTACGCTCATGTGTAATGGTAGGGTAATTGTGAGATGAGATGGAGGACCTACAGTTTAACGTGGAATCCGAACCACGGTGGAGGCCTGGCATTCCTCACATTCACAAGATGTCTTGTCAGAGGTGAAGGAAGGGTTTGGTAATCAGATAAATCTTTGCCGGGACCGAGGATTGAAAATAATAATAATAACAATAATCATCAAGAACCATTTTGAGCCTGTGGCCCGCCCGGTTCGCTTAGTAAAATGCCTCTATCTCCCTCTATTCTTCCATTCTCCCCCTTTCATTTTCACACTTGCTGCTATTTTTTCTTCCTCTCATCTCTTCCCTACATACTTAATATCCATTAATCTTTTTGGAATCCTCTCGCCTCATTACATGTCTATACCATCTCATTTTAATTCCTCGCTCTTCTGGCGACAGCTAACATTCTCCTCATAAACTTCATTCCCATGGCCTCCACTTTGTTTTTCTTTTAGCCCAAGTCCAAGTTTCCACTGCATATGTTACTATGGATGTGAATTATATATAGCACTTCCTTACACTTCAGGGGCACTTCTTTTTTCCTTATTAGGTCTCTTACACACCTGTATAAAACCTCTCCCTGCTGCCCTCATCTCACTCTTATCTTCTCTACTGCTCCCTTTTGCCTCTTTCAAACCTACTTCCATCCAGTTCTATCCCTTTTCTTGGCCTTGTTCTCTGCCTTGTCATCACAATCACTTCACTTTTTGCCATACTAAATTTCATTCCACACTTTCTCACCTCCTCATTCCATTCCTGCAACTGTTCCTGTACTTCCTCTTCCTTTCCCCCCAGACTATCAAATCATCAGCAAACATGTTAGCTTTCATTTTCCCCTCACCCAATTTCCCTGCCACTCGATTCATGATCATTTCCATCACCAACGATTACATTAGTTTTTGTCGTTAGTACTGACCCGCAAGATGTTGGGCGGGGCCAGGTTGACATCAACTTGGACTCGCCCAATGATTTTAGCTTACAACTTCCACAAAAATGTAGCACTAACGATTGCATTAGATGCGGCTGTTAATGCTCTCAATGGTAGAGCATTGCCACGCAAAGCCAAAGGTTTAGAGTTCGTTTCATGTGTTCAGCTAGTTTTAATTGAATAAAAATATGTTTTTCAATAAAATAATCACTAATTAGTTGTAGGGCATGCAGGAGCTGAGACTGATTAAAATAATCACGCTAAGATTGGTTGTATAAAGTCTCGTTGTAAATATTGATACAGACTGTCAGTTCTAAGACTGACATATGAAACATACTCTTAAATTAATTTATTTTAGGAAATTCTTTCCCATATACCAATTTTATACAGAATCATAATTATTTTTTTAAATCACTTATTTGTAAAGTTCCCTTGTTTATTATTTTAAAAGAAAAATTAAAAATTAATTTTTTTTTATATATATACTAACATAGTGATCGTGCTGCTCTTTAGTGAACATGGAATGAGTCAAAGAGAGTCTTTGCTGCTACCACCTATCAGACAAGTGGCACCACAATTAAATAGATACAAATCAGACTTTCTATTTGTGGTGCTTGTTTAAGAAAATGTCTGAATGGAGATCATTCAGAATGGATATAATTTATCTCCCGATATTATATGTAAAGGGGAAAACCCTCTTCCCCTAAAAGCCTGAATTTGAATTAATAACGGGAAATACCCTTGCTGACTGCTTTAATTAAAGGTAATTACCAAGCAGGTTGCACTGTTTTCATTCAAAGGGAAATTCCCAAATTGAGTTTAAAATATCATGGGCTAAATATAAAAATACATTTTAAAATGTTGTAAGTTCCTTTGATATATAGCATGATATATATCTCAACAGATAAATATCAGGATATATATTTACTGGTATATAACCTTGAACCCCGCCATTTGGCAAATATTTGTGCCTCAACAAGGTTGTATTGATGAAGATAAATTGAATTTCCTACAAGAATTAGAGGACAATATCCAAGAAGACAGCCTCATGGTAATAGGTGGCTGTAATGCTCAGATCGAGGTGGAAATAATAGAGTTTGAGAAAAAGACTCAAATTTTTTGATATGAAAGGAGAGAGTAAGAATTAAAATTATTCCACTCTACATTTACATTTAAAACTAGTCTAGTAAACAGTGCAATAGAAACATGTGGTAAAACAAGTGAAAGAGTGAAGGAAAGGAGTACATTATGGCGGAATGACAGAGTGAAAGGTGCCATAATTAAGAGAAATAAGTAGAGATGGGCCACTCGAATCTTCGAATCCACCGAATCCTGACAAGTATTCGAGGATTCGGTGTTTAGTGGATTCGATGATCAAATCTTTCACCTCATAAACAAAGCATAATATCTTGAATTCAAAAATTACTTAGTTAGGCCTACTTGAAAAGCACAACTTAATCTGTAATATTTATTTTGTCGGAGAAAAGAGATAAACATTAATAAAATATTCTTTAAAAAATAAAAATAATCGTTAGGTGTGGAAAATCTTATGTGCTAAGTACCCTCCCACCTGTATGGGAAACTTGGACTCAACTGTTTCAGCGCATGCTCACTTTTAAAACTTTCACCTCACGAACAATCTTGTATATTTTAATGAACACATTAAAACTCTTAAAAAAACTGAAAATTAAAACTATAATTACAAATAAACTTGAAATAAATAAAACAAATTATGGCTTTTTTTTAACAAAAATAAGAACACATTACGCATGATACAAAGTCGGCCACCATTACACACAATATTAAGTGAGCCACCATGACATATATTATGTTTACTCGCCCGAATGAGGATTAAAATAAAGATACTGTTACTTCTTACTAGCCAACTGGTTTTAATTAGCTACAACTACGCAAAGAACCCCAATTTATTGTATACAATCCTTAAGTTAGACATTTTGTTGGGTTTCATGAAAAATAAATACTGTCAACAGTCAACATAAAATTGTTTATTTATCTCTATCGGCCTATGTATCGTATATCGATTGTTTAGAACCGATTCAGGTAATCTGATCACCTAATAAGCGCTCTCGAGTTTTAAGGATCAAATAACGACTTGCTAATCCATTATTTGTTTTTTAAATTGATTTTGACTTAAGAGTTTTTTTTAACATGGGGATGAACATATTGTAATCGAAAATATGTTCTTGTTTTAAATAGAATGTATTCTCAGAAATCGATATATCGCAAGAATCGAATATATTTGTTTTCTACGCGAAAATAGATAATGGATATATAAGAAGATAATAAAACAAAAATATCCTTAAATGAGGATTAAAGTTGATCAAAGGATAACTAGGCCTAATATGTTTATTTCACAATTTTTTTTTATATAAACTTAACTCATTCTAACAACACTTTTAAAAATAAATAAAAAACACTCAAATTTTGATTGATTTGATTTTTAAACCTTAATACGCCTCGGTGGCGTAGTTGGCTAACGCGCTAGTCGTGTTGAGCTTGAATGCTGAGGATGGGGAGATCGAGGTTCGAATCTCGGTTGGGTGAACTGGGAATGGTTTTCCTAAAAATTGTTTTCCATTCTCCCTCCACACAAATGCGGGTTCACATCCTCTAATTCAGCCTTCCCAGTTCCTAATCCATTAGTGTAATTAGTACTTAAAGCGTATAACCCGAACAGGTAGTAAGACGCGGTGCTAAATAATAATAAAACATTAATATGAGTCTAGATTGTTTAATTTGGCTGAATTTTAACCTTTATTTTGCGAGGGGTGGTTGGGGTGGATTGAAATTGAAAGCATGATCAAAATAAATCTTAATTTACAGTTTAGGCCTATATTGTGCAATGTAGATCTATTTGTAAATCATTAAAATTTATAACGATTTGCTAGGATTCGGCATCGAGATTCGTAAATAAAATGTAGATTCGGATTCGAGAAATAGTGGATTCGATCCATCTATACTTTTAACACATTGCTAGGAACACACAGGCGTCAGTCTTGTCTTGTTTTCTGAGCAATGGAAGGTCAGAATTCAAATCCTGCTGGGTGTATCACTCTCATAAAATAAGAACGAGTGCCTACCATTTATTTTTTATTTGATAACCGTCTTGGAATACGATAGTTGTTTCAATGTTTGAATGGTTTGAGTTAAACATCAAGCTATAAAACATACCTTTGGATATAGAGTGCTCTAATAAACATGGCCACAACACTTGGAATGTGGAATAATGTCAAGCTCAACTAAACTAGTTAACCGCTGATAACGAAGTTGAGATTAGAATCTCGACTGAGCGTACCGAGGTATTTTTCCTATATAATTCCTCTATCTCTATCTCTCTCTTTCTCTCTCTCTCTTTCTCTCTCTCTCTCTCTTCAATCAAATATGGGAACAATTCCACTAAATTCTCCCTTTCTCAGTTATTTTGAAATAGGGAAAGTAAATGCGGATAGTCCGAGCGAGAAGTAAGATAAAAATCTCTGACAGGCAAGATTGCCTCATTGTTAAAAAACTCGACTGCCGTGTTCAGCTTTTATTTAGAAAGTTAATATTCGTCTATCCTGCTCAAGTATGCTAGGAGTACTTTCCCACTGATTTGTCTACTAATCCTTCATGTATTTCACCGTATTTAAAAATAAAAAACTTAAAAATTTACTGTAGGGATATAATTATTACTAACTAAAAATGAAACTTTTTCTG
Source organism: Timema poppense (assembly GCA_902141375.1). NCBI lineage: Eukaryota > Metazoa > Arthropoda > Insecta > Phasmatodea > Timematidae > Timema > Timema poppense. The sequence continues at coordinate 77,205 of CABFOV010001503.1, forward strand.
CGCAATAATCGTGGCCCATATTTTGAAGTCACCCGTTTCACGTATTTACTAACAAGCTAAGGTTATCCACATATTTATACAATAGTGTAAGAAAGATAAATTTATAATTCAGAGGAAATGTACTCTCATTTGTGTGGCGGAAGAATCAGAAACAATTTATTTCAACTCACCCTCAGCTCATTATACTTGACTGGAATTTGAACCCAATCTCCCCGTCACCAACAATTCATTCTATTGTCTGAATCACTTGATTACCAATGCGCGCTACGGTGCAGTTATCGAGGGAACAAAACAAAGCTCATTATTGGATGCTTGTATTTTACCAGTTAAATCTCATGGCATATGACATTAGCAAACTACACTTATTTGTTGAGTTAATTGAGTAATTCTTATTAAAATACATATATAATATATTTTAACCGTCAAAAGTCTTGAGAGCCTCATCAATCTCATAGATAATTAGTTTATATATATAATATTTATAAAATGTGAGGATTTTATTTTATTGGAAGCCAGAGTAGGTTAAATCACTTTGGAAAACTCATAATGGCCTCCAAACTACCTTGTAAGCAGAGGTGGAGCCAGGCCCCTAAGCCCAACAACACTATCTCATGATGACAAATTCCCTACGCCCAGTAATGAATCTACATTCTCTCTACAGGTGAATGCCGATGCACTTGACCTATTCTGAATACCTCCTCTATACCACATCCTCAACACCAACCCCATAATGGTAAATTACCCTCGTTTCCTTGTAAGGTTATGGAATTTGTTTCCTTTAACTTAACTTTCTTTCCCTGGCACACCAGTTTTTGCGGCGGAATTTCCTTTTTGATACTATTAACGTTATTTTTGACCAGTTTTGCCTCGAACCCCAGATCCCATAATGGTGAATTACCCGTGATGATCTGACACCCCCCCCAACACAACATCCCCAACACCGGGACCTCATAACAATAACTTACCCTGGTACTCCCAACTACTTGAACCCATAGCGGTAAATCCCCGGCTTTCTGTTGCTCCTAGCAACTTGAGCCCATATCAATAGATCCTCATTATGACCCCCTATCTCACAACCTACATACAGACCCTATAACATTGAACTGCCTCCTTTCCCCATCGCTTACATCCTCCTGCCCCTTCCCCCTATTTCTTCAACCCGCACATTTTCTCCCCTCCTTTCCCACACTCAACTTCTTAAACCCCCTTTACCCTCCCACCCACTATAGCTAACACTTCAAATGTGTATAAGTGTCTCCACTCTCTCTCTCTCTCTCCAGGCGAATGCTGATACTCCTATTCTATTCCAGTTACATCCTCACCACCTTCCCTGGAACCCTAGCTTTCAGTCTATAATGGTGAATTACACTCCCCCAACCTGTGCAGGTCTCGACAGGTTTTCCACCCCCTTCCCCTCAAACCCCTGGTTCCATACCCTCTATACTCTAACCCTTACGGTAATTAGAGATGGCGGCATACAATTAGAATAGAATTAAAGTTATATTTAAGCTTATAGTGGGATGTGGAAAATCAAAATGGCTCCCTATCCCCCTTGTATGCAACCTATGCAGGTCCTGACATGCACCCTCAAGGCAAGGTCACAGGCTCCAAAATCTAGGAGGTGATGGATTATTTTAATGTTGTTTATTTGATGGTCATGATGGGACCAAATATTTATAATGAGATGGAAGTTATCATTTATTACACTTTATAAGACCTACTTATGGGGTAAGATCTGGAGAATGAATAGAGTGAATGTGGAATAATATCCCAACTGAACTCTTGGATAACCTTTTTTGTCGGGTTGGCGGAATGCGGCCTGGCATTATTGTGATGAAAAATCACTTGCGGTCTTCCCTGTCGTTTGTCTTGGATTGTAGCCTCAAGGCTTTTAAGTTATTGGCAATGAATTTCAGCAATGATGGTTACATTCCTAGGAAGCAATTTGTAGTACACAGCACCTTTTTTTGTCCCACCAGATTTGCAATATTATTTTCCATGGATGGGGACCAGCTTTTGCACTGGGAGTTGCTTTTTTGTTGTTCCTTTCTCTTCATGATATTGACATAAAGACATCATTATTCATCATCAGTTACAATTTGAGACAAGAACGATTGATTTTGCTGATGCCGAGCAAGCAAATAAGTACATACAAATGATCACACACTTATTTTGTTTTTTTTTTCATTCAAAGCGTATGGTACCCATGCTCCCTGTTTTTAAAATTTGCCTATTGAATGCAAATTTTGTACAGTGGTTGATTGTGGTTGATCCTAATGGCACATTTTCCAGTTGATTGAAATGGATCATCATGGATTGAAGTGTTTAAATGGTATTCATCAAAGTCTTCCTGAATGAGGAGAATTATTTAAGTCAATATAGCCCTCTTTGAAATTAGAAAACCATTTTCTTGCCATACTCTCCCCGATGACCTTTTCCTCATAAACAGCACAGATGCTTCTATCGGCCTCTAGTGCTTTTGCTTCGCTGTTAAACTCAAACAAAAGGAATTGTCGGAAATGTTCACGTTTTTCCACATGACATTCTATTTCTATTCTTTTTTTTCTTATTAAACACACTAAATAAATGTTTTCAAAATTGATAAATTGTAGCTGTAGTCACTTGCACGACAATTGTCAATCATTATTCTTTGTATACATTGTTACCAACGCAACAACAAACATTATGGACTTATGCATCAACTTGATAGTGCTAGAAGAATTTGAAATATATCTGAAAACTTGCAAGGATGCCAAATTGATGGAACCGAATGGAGGTTTGAATAGATAAATAGTTTGCTAAAAAATTGAGAATGTATAAATGAATAACAAAGACTTGAAGAATTAAATTGAATTGAATTAATAAATAAGTAAAATATGTATATATTGGGTATAGTCTTTGTTAGTCTTAAATACATTTTGATTATTAATTTTTCAGCAAACTATCCAAACCTCCATTCTGTTCCATCAATTTGGGACACTGCAAGTTTTCAGATATATTTCAAATTCTTCTAGCATGTAGTTCCATATACTGTCCTATGTGTTGAAAGTTTGAAAAGTGTAAAAAGATATGAAAATAGAAGTGTGTCCCTATCTAGACCTAACCGAACTCTTCTTTCAGGTTGGCTTCCTTCATTATTAATTAATTTACATTACTGTACAGTATTTCTACACTGGCTTATTATAGAAAATACAAATATATCTCTATAAGAAAACCTCTTTTCACTTACCTCTTACCTTTTACATTTTCCTACCTGTGTGTTCTATCATTCTTTTCCATTTTCTCCCCCACGCCCCTCTTTTAGTAAATTACTGTGTACATTTCACACTCCTTCCTGATGAGTTCCGGTAGAATGAAACCTAGTACTGGTCTAGAGTGTGGTTTTTAATTTAATCCTAAAATCATATTGTTTTTGAACCACCAATAAGCAGTATTAAGACCTATAAAACAAATTTCAATTGAAAATTTGTTAGGATTTGAATCTGATATTTTCTTGGATATCCTTGATTTGAGGATCCATTCCTTCTTTGTTAACTATAGTCCAATAAATAACATTGTGGCTACAGCCAGAGAAAAGTATATAGCCACCCTTAATAAACCCAAACTATTATAACCGTTGGTAAGGCACATGAGAATCAAGGGTGATCAGGTCATATATTAAACCAGTCAGGATACAAACCAAGAGTGTCCGAAGAGTCAGGCTTGATTTCAAAATTTGAGTAATTGTATACCATTTGCTATATTATTAAATTGGAAAGCATCTCTCTGGTTTTGCTCAGCTGGAAGTCACTTTTGTGATTCACTTGTTCAAGAAGGAAGTTAGTTCATTGGAGTAAATTGGTGAATGTTATTATTTATTAACTTCAAATTTTTGTTGGAATTGTTTTGACAAGATTAAATTTAAAGTAAATGGAAACTAAGTACAGCAAAAAAACTTGGAAAAACACTAGGATTACCATAGTTAAGCTTTTATGTATTTTTTAATACAAAGAGCTGGTGTTTGCTCACTATTTTAATAGCAATATCATATTCATAAAATACCTTTGTTGTGTACATCAAAGGGTGAATAATAAAGTCTGTTCACAGTGCGTTTTTACCTGGATGACAGTTCTAAAATTATATGTTTAGGTTTAGGGTTGCCAACACTTGTAAAAGATCACTGTTTTGTTATAAATGTAAGGATCTTTAATTACCTGTTATATATTACATTAAAAATAATGTAAACTTAAAAAACTCATAAAATTTCATTATTATTTTTTAAATAATTTCTTTTTACCCAACTCGAAACAATATTTTAAACATGATTAAAAGTACTACAATAAATGATTGTGTGATTATTTTATTGTATTTTGAAATATTTAACCGGATAAAATGTTGTCATCAACTGCGTGTCTGCATCATTGTAAAAAACTTGTTTACTGTCATGTTCAACCATATGGTTTAGATTCGTCAGTCGCCATTTTGAAGCTATGTTCGTTAGAAGTTTTTGTGAAAGTGGTGGGAATATTTTTTTTTTAGTGGAATAAAACGATAAATAAACTTTTTGTCCGTCCTCAAATAAATATATAAATAATGTTGGCCTAAATTACTGTGGTTAACTATCACATTAATATATTATAATCTGTTTTCATTACAAAGTGATAGATGTCAGCTGTTGGCGTAGTGATATATTAGGGATTACTTCTAGTAACATTTTGAGCTGTCATCCAAGTAAAACTTAGGTCGTGAATGAATTATACTGATCCTTAGTGAGTAAAATATTAGGGCTGAGCCCAATATTAGGAAGTGTTGAAGAGGGAACTTAAGATTTTAATGACTTACTATTTTCAAGCTGAGTAGCAGAAAACATTACTCTTTATAATATAGCTTCGCCTTGTCTTGATTATGGAGGGGGGATTGTGGAAATAATTACTATTTGCTTCTAATAAAACTTCCATAAGAACAACTGTATTATTGGTGTTTTCTTATCTTATTGAAACAACAAATAATATTAATAATGTTTTTGTTTCAACCAAAGATTCCTCATTAAAATACGAAGATATTTGATTGTAGCTTGGAAACTTTTGATTTTATACAAATATGGTTCAATTAAAAATGTTGTATTAATAGTTCTACAGCTTTGCAGTTCAATTCAATGTCATTAAGATATGATCAAAATTTGAGAAATCTGCATATGTAAAGTACCGTCCAAGTCATATTCCAGAAGAAAAAAAAATTATATATTAGTTTTTTTAAACAGTGCCTAGATACAAATTTTAATCAAAAATTATTATCATTCGACGTTTACTCCTGCGAGTCATCTTGCACATCCCCTTCCAGTCTTGTCGATCTTTCCAAACCTCTCCCTCAACCACGCGTCTCCAGTCCACTCCTTTTAGCTTCTATGTCTTTCTGCGCTTGGTCCATCGATCTTGTCCATGGTCTTCTACCCTTCTCTTTGTTCTCTTTGTTAGGCATTCGGTCTTTCTCCATTCTCATCACATGACCTAACCACAGCTACCTTTTTCTCCTCAGTGTGTCTTCTATTGGTATAACTTTTAAACTATCTGTAGCTATTTTATTCCTTATCCTGTCCCTCCTTATAACATTTTCAATGCCTCTCCAGAATCTTATCTCTGCTGTCTGCAATCTACTTAAATCCACCGATGTCCAGGTTTCAAAGCCGTATGTCAATATTCGATGCTAGTATGCCTTATATAACAAAGCTTTGGAACAACACGGTAGAAATGTCCACTCCTCTTTATTCTATTTCCTCCTGGATCTTACTATTTTCAGAAATCTTCCACCTTTTCGAGTTCCTTTCCATTGATTGTTACTTTCTTTCCAGGATCCCTTCACCAACTTCCCTTTTTCTTAAACCTAACCATACATTTATTTTATTTTATTACAATTTTTTTATGTCAATGAAGGCTATCATGACATAAAAAATTGTAATCCCCCTGTGATTTTCACAATTTGACTTATTCCCTTCTTTATATAAGGGCACAATAACCCCTTTCCTCCAATCTTCTGATATTATTATTCTTTTTCCATACTGCTCGCATCACTCGCTATAACCACTCTAATCCCATTGCTTTTGCTGCTTTCAAAATAGTTAGAGCTAATTTTGATAAAATCGGTTCTGAGGGGTCAAGAGAAAATAAAAAAGAAAATTTGATACATAACTAGAATATTTGTTTCTGTTAATTATGTAATTTTTGCCCATTTATTGTTTGTGGGTGATATTGATTTCATAAAGTGAAATGGTATATTTCCCTAAATCAGTGATTTGTCATAAACTGATAGATGTCTTTCCTTTTTTCAGGGAACATATATTTATTTTGATTACGAGAAATGGGGCCAAAGGAAAAAAGAAGGTTTTACTTTCGAATACAAGTACTTAGAAGACCGCGAACTGAACTGAACTGGAGTCCATCTGCACCGAAGTTGCACACTCCCTGGCAAAGAGACTGCCCACAAGTGATAATACTGTATAAAACAACTTTTGATTTCTGAAATCTCACTTCTGGTTTAAGTGAATGTTTCAATGTCTCATGGAGGAAAAGGGAATGGGAAGGGGAGGACATGTAACAATTTGTGTACAGGTAATCGTAAAAAAAATATTTGTTTCTTTTTGCAATTTTTTAACCGAGCGTCCGTCCGGGAGCTAACCTTGTTTTCCGGTTGGTCGCTGTTGAGATCTCTGCAGTGTCAGCAGCTAATTATAAGGAAGTGCGCGTTTGTGTCAGAAGCCAGCCGCTCGCTCCTACCTTGTGATTTAGTTTCCTAACACGCGACGGTGGTGCAACTTTACAACTGATGTGTGTCCTAGTACAAATGATGATCGGAACAGAACAAGAGCCTGTGCCTGGCCTCTCCCGTCTTCACCGAGCATTTGCAAACCACTGTCCGAGGCATCGGCTTAGTTTTCACTTTTGTAAAGAGTATTTGAGAAAAAAAATGAAAGTAAAATATCTGTACAGTAATATTTGTGTAGGGAAAGAGATGGAGGAAAATAATAACTATTAATATTATTCAAAAAAACATTCGTGGTGTTGCATTTATTTTGCATGTTGTTGTGAGTTGTCAAGTGCTCTGTGTGACGGGATATTGGGCCCACAACAGTTCATTCGGGTTTGAAATATAATGCAGCTGAATGTTCAGGGAATTTTCATATTTTAACTTCTAAACAGAAAAATGTTGATATTTTTTAGACAAAAAAAGGTAGTATTAAATGAAATTTGTTTGTTGAAGAACAATGTCACACAACTACTGCCTGTCGTTCACAGAGTGTTTGTCAATCTCTCCTCGACTTGCAAGTGTTTGTTTCCCTGTACCCTACACTTGTTATCAACTTTAGTTATATTCATTGTTAACTTCTATCTTGACAGTTACAGAGTTTTGCTAAAATATTCTATTAAAATTTTCTCAATTTGGACTGTGATGTGCATCACAAATTAATACTTACCTGAAAATTCTAAAACAGTCACAACACCCAATCCCTGACCATTAGTTTATCACTGTGAAAGCTTTGATATTTTGAATCCAATTCTGAAGTTTACTAAGATTAATTCAAATTTGATTCAAAATTATCAAATTAAACATTGAAAGGAGGCTAGAAGAGCAAGGTAGGTGTGTAGGCCTTTCCCTTCTATCTTCCTTTCAACTTTTAATTTTTCTTTTTTTTAAAATAGCTAGGGTCACCCTTTTGTAAATATTAATCAACCTTTGCACTGTCGTTAAAGTGGTATAATCTCTATTTGATTTTTCACCTTTTGAGATTGGTGCTATTGATTGTGTTACTTTTTTAATAAACTAAAAATGTGTCGTAAATAATTATCAACTTATTTTTAATGTTTTATTGTTGAATTGGATTTGAAAACTTAACATAGCCAAATACTAAACTTAGATTTGATTTGACATTATCAGAGTAAGCTTCAATTCGAAATTTAAAATAATCCATTGACACATGCTTAGGAAAACCCCAATTTGCACTAATGATAATTGTTTCTGTAATAACAGGAATTGAACAGGTGACCTTTGTTTCAGTAGATATTAACTTTACCAACTCAGCTAAGACGCTGGACAAAATAATTAAATTACTTGTGATAATTACTTGATCTATCTTATTAGGACTGATGTTATTCATGTTTGCAATTTTAACATTTTGTAAATTATATTTAATCCTTAGAGATGGGGCCTTTGCATCCATCAGGATATTAATTTAAGATTTGGAAGAAGAAAAGATCGAATTTTGGAACATAATAACTTATAGAAAAATGTAACCAGATCCAAGACCACTAATTATCACAACTGAATGCATTATAACAAAATAATTTTAATAATGTTTAAATAGGGGGGATTCAACCCATCTTCATATTGCTGGATTAAGGTATTATGGCGGGCCCTGAGCTGTGTGAGGCCCAATCCTTTATAGAATACATCAGTTAATGTGTCAATAAAATGAAATATGCTAGCTCTCAATTTGTTTTAACTTTACATTTTGGCAAAACGGATTTAAAAGTTAATTATATGCAATCATTTTAAAGTGAGACTGTAAGAAATAGTGTTAGTAGGAGGGAGGCATTTACAGAAAATCACACACTCTTAGAATATTTTATAATAAAGGAAATTGATCAAACTAAAGAAAAAAGAAAAATAAACTACTAAGAATAAATTTGATGAAGAAAGCCCACCAAGGGAAAGAGGAAAAATGTGGGAAGAGTCCAATGCACAAAGGTGATATCTTCTTCCTACTTCCTTCTACCTTTGTGCATTGGACTCTTCCCACATTTTTCCTTTTTCCCTAGGTGGACTTTCTTCAACAAATTTATTCTTAGTAGTTTATTTTTCCTTTTTCTTTAGTTTTATCAATTTCCTTTATTATAAAATTGTCTAGCCATTGGGTCACCTCATTTTTAAACACTCTTAGAATAGATATAAAATTAAACTTGGTCAGGAATGAAGTGAGATTACTATAAATAACTTGCCCTAATAATTATTTGAAATATCCAAGTTGGGGGTTTCATCATACCTAAACAATGTAAAAGAAATTTCTTCTCGCTGTGGTATAACATTGAAATATGTTGTCAGAAATAAGCTACCTAAAGCACTCTAAAAAAAACCAAATCAAAACCCCAAAAATAATAAAATAAAACGCTTCCCATTTAGTATAAAATGGACAAATTCTTGAAAGCAACATTATCATTAATGCATGGACGCCAATAAACAATAACGTTGAGGTTCATAAGAAAAAAAGCAGTTGGCTTAGGCCTTAGACCAAACTTTCGGAATAGCCCTATCTATTTATTACCTGTAGTAAAAGGTTTT
>CABFOV010001503.1:86655-115074 GCA_902141375.1 Timema poppense
TTTTTTTTTTTTCTAATTCGCTAGAAATAGTTTATTCGAATGTTGCAGCACTAGTAGGCCTTTCCGCCTATGAGAGATTTTTGGCAGTTTTTCCACTTTTTCTACTTTTTGTTCTTTAACTTGGGTTTTTCTACACCACTAGGAAATTTTCTTTCCATAACTGAAATTTAAAGTCCCTCTTATGTATTGCTATAAAACTTAACACCTTGTCTCTCATATATGTATAACACTACACTAACAATAAAGACACGCCATCATTTCTAGCCCTAATCAGCTGCTGAGAGGATCATGGAAGTAAATGAGACTTTTGAGGCTGCAGCTCCTCTAGAACCCCCACCTGCCCCTGTTAATTCGGCTTTGCATCTCCATAAATTATAATTAGTTTTCCCAACATAAAACACATTTTTAAATAACTGCGCTTTGGTTAAACTTTGTGAATATTTAACTTCTTTTTGAATTGATGAAGTTAACTTCACACACCACCAAAACTTATGAAGAAAACCAATTATATTCATTTTTAATAATTAGGGTCTCAGCTTTAAAGGTTCAACAAACACGTTGGGCACTATGCCATTCTTAAAAGACTTTGGAAGTAATTATTTGATAGCAAACAGTCCCTATGTATTTCCTTTTGTCTAATTTTAAAAAAACGACAATTATATTAAATATATAATTTTTTTTAATCCTAGAAATCTAATTTTTGTACATTGGATTTATAAATTATACTCTTGCAGAAATTGAAGTTTTAACTATTTCTAGTACAGATATTGCTCTAATTATATTACTTGAAATCAACTTTGTTTTCATCCAAATTCGACTCGTATGTGAAAATTGCCTACTTGCACTACTTATACTCATTGGATGGTGAAAACCTTACTAAAAGTTTTCAATTGCAAATACAGCCACTTGTTTTCTATTTTGGTTTTTCTTTGTATACTGGGAATTAATCAAAACATGCCTTTGAGACTCTTTTGCTCCTTTTCTATTAAATTTTGTTTCTTATGTAACTATTTCTAGGTTTTGATTCTTGTTTGATATCTTATAAATGACTAGTTTGATCAACAAGTGGATGGGAAACCTCACTATTAAGCTATTTTATTTTTAAACTGTTGCTTTTAGATAGTTTTATTTTTATAGCGTTGTTTCTAGTGTTTTACACTTCTTTGTTTAGCAGCACATGTGATACTGAATGATGACTTGTTAAACGTATGGAATGTCTCCATAATAAGATGGGTGTGTTCACATGGTGCTAATAGAAACTATTATTTATTCTCCACCAGCCAATATAAAAATATATTAAAATTACTTTTATTTTAAGATGGTTTGTGCCATTTTTTATACCCCCACCCCCCTCCAATTAATTAATGCTTTTACTAAATCTTAACTAAATTATTTGGTTTTCTTTTGTGTCAAACCTGATATTTATTAATTGATTGATAAAGTAAACTAGCGCTATATTAATAAAAATGGATGGGACCTTCATTAGTTGCTAATACAATTCTAGATGGCAACTTCAGAATTAACTTAAACAAAATCACCAATACAGTGAACAATATATCAATTTGGAACAACTTCTTACATTTACAGTGTTCTTAAGATTCAAATTTTTATTAGTAAAATAAAAAAAAATTATTTGAAACAAAAGTGAATCAGATCAAATGGTCAAATAGAAACTTTTCCCTAATGTTCTTAAATTAATCATATTTTTGAAATTAATGGCATACATCTTGACAAATCTTATCTCTATAGCTGGTCACCTGAAAAAGGTGAGGCAATCTTTTTTAATTCTCTGGAATGATTAAATATATTTTGCATAGATTTTTGGAATACTAAATAAAATAGCATTGGCCATTGTAAACTTTTAGTTCTAGCTTCATCTGATACAATTTCATGACTAGCACCAAAATTTCACAAAACTGGGTTATACTAAGCATATTAAAAAAAATTCACTGTAGCCTTTATTAAAAGCAAAATAAAACAATATTAAGTTTCACAAAATTAACATTTGTCTTTTCAAGGTCAAATAAAGGTCATCTATGTTTATGAATTAATGAAAAACTAGATAGAAAAATACCTAGTATCAATTGCATGGCTGCAATTTTATTTTATAATTTTGTTCTTTTAAGGGGTTTTTATATACCTATTAGGGCTACAAGAAATGTTAAAAATATACACAGGTATTATCTGTTTGTTTTCTAATCATAGCACTATACCATTTTAATTTGAGTCCATTTGTAAATATTTTTTACCAAAAAATATTGTAAATAACTTTTTATGCAGATATCCAACCTTTTATTTTACTAAATTCAATCATTTGATTTGGCACAAATAGATCTTTTCTACTAATTTGTCTTTGGTAACATACTTCTGTAAAAAAAAACTTGAAAACTGTGTGGAAAAAACCTATGCATATTATGTATTCAGCATTTGTGCTATTTCGATGGTACATATTGGTTTTAGTACAAACAAACTTTTCTTATTTTTTTAATGATTGGTAAGAACACATCATGACACAAAACAGTCTGATCTCAGGCATAAAATTATTTGCATATTTTTTTTTACAATAGTTTATTTTGTATTTGTACTTTTATACATATAAATGCTGTAAAAGTATTTTTGGTTAACGAGCCAAAAGTCTTGAATGATTTATAGGAGGTATTTTATTTTCTGTGACTTCTACATTATTTTAAAAAGGTACTTTTGAATAATGGAGTAATTACAGTTACGGCACATTAAGCCATGCACTGAAGTATTAAAGTAATACCAATAAACCTGGAGAATCGATTGCAGTCACACCAACAAATCTATAGATAATTTACATTCAACTTTTTTTCTTATGTCGATAAGCAGTAGTAGAATGTTACATTTATTATTGGCTATTTTGAATTAGATATGCTTAAGCAATCCCACCTCTATATTTCGATTCCTGTGTCTGTTTTCTCATTTATTTTTTATTTTTTTGTTTAAAAATTTGTCAATGGATAAAACATAAAAATATACCAAATGAAGATTGAATTTAGAAATTCATATAAGTAGAATCTATTGTACTAAGGTGACTTTTTTTTTCTGGCTTCTCAATTCAGAGCAAGGTTGCACACACATTGTAACACAAGTATCTTTTTTTAAATATTTTGGCATTATTACATTTCTTAAAAAAAAACTTTGAAACAAAATCAAACTTTTATTTGTTTATGGGTCATTCAAACACTGGCGTAGACCTATTAATCTAAATATTCTCACTTATTTTGTTTATAAGGAAATATCAACTAATTAATTGAGTGAAAAAAGCCCACCTAGGTAAAGAGGAAAAATGTGGGAGGAATCCAATCACACACATTTTTGATCAAAGTTTTTATATATCGTTTTTATTGCCTTTTAAAACACTGATATGTTCAGAACCCGATGATTTAAGTGAATATTTTAAACAACTCTCCACAGATTTCCAAACCAAATCTCCAGAGATTAATGTCCCTCCAAAAAAAGTTGAGGACATCCCTCTCACAACACAATACCATCCTGGTCTACAACGTATCAACACCATCCTTAAAAATTGTTACAAATTCCTAACCAGTTTCACCCAGACCCAAAACCTTCTTAGTTTACCCCCAAGAATCACTTTCAAACGAGCACCCAATCTCCACAATATTTTAGTCCATCCCGAACTTCCTGACCCTAAGAGAATCCGAGGAAAAAAAAGACTACCAAAGGTTCATACCCCTGCGATAGCACCCGTTGCAGCACATGTGGAATCCATCTACCAGCTACAGGCTTCAACAGCAAAGTAACCAAATTGGAATACAAAATCCCTGGTTATTACAACTGCAAAACCAATAACTTGATACATCTACAGTGCAAATCATGTGATGCAAAGTATATAGGCCTTACTACAGGTTCTCTCAGACAGCGAATGAACAATTGTGTACAAAAAATGGAAAAGGATGTAAGTGCCACAAACTAAAATTTTCAGTATTCAAATAAGTGTGTATATCAAAATACCTCTACAAAACCTGCAAACAGTTTTTTATATATGTATAGTAAGTGCCGTTATTTCGTTTTCTGGAAAAAACTAAGTGCCTTACTAAGTTTTTGGAAAGGATGTAAGTCAAGGGTTTATATTAACAAATGATGGTAAGGCCATTGTAGTTTTGAAAACGTTTAATAACTTTACATATAATTTTACTCTTTCAATGCTAGCTAATATAAAAAAGGATAAAATAAAATTTTGGGTGGTTTTTTGAAGCAGAGTTGTTGGTCTTCAGTTTATTCCGCTTCTTCTTTCATCGGTAAGTATAAGCCACCTGAAAACCAAAAGCTGAATCATATGTCTAAATTTATTTTGGGTTTCTCAGCTATATACATAATATTTTGACTTTTTATTCACTTTCGAAATTTGTTCTGATACAGTTAATCGTTTTTGAGTAAAACAATTTTATTTTAAAAACACGTATCTATACCAGAAATCAAATGAAAAAGTTATCTGCATTTAGTATTCAAAATAAACTTACAGTACTGTACTTCTTTCCTCCAAGCAGTCCTATTCCTCATTTTCCTACACCTTCATGTTGCAGGCCTCTTCATCTTTGTTATCTAACAGGGCTCTGTAGAAGTCCTTGTCTTTTTCTTTCTCTATATAATCTATCATTCTTCTTTTCTCGTGAGATTTTGGATTTAAAGTGTATTTTTGGCAAGTCATGAATATCCGGTACATTGTCAAGATTACATTTTTCTTTAAAACATCAACTTTTTTCCAAGTTACCATAACATCACCTTCAAGACCCAAAACTGATGCCACTTTCACTGTGCTAGGATTCTTGTGGTAAATGCGGAAGTGAGAAATTTTACTTATAGCCAGATCTTTTGTATTTAGGTAATCTTTAGTGAGGCCTTTAAAATCTATGAAGTCATCAGTATTCATAGATACTACATTAAAAGGTGTTGTCAATTTTGCACTTGCAACTAACGCTTCAAGATCTTTAGGAGTTATAGCTTTCGCAACTTTGCGTTTTTTTCTCAATCAGTCCAAAATCACGGTCACAGTTCATGTAGCTGTGTCCACTTACAAGATATTTAACATCAATTTAACGATAACATCCTTTGTGGACTAAATAAATAATAGACATTTACAGCATCTGGTTTTTGTTTTATTCTCCGCAATTATTGCACCATAAGCCTTTTACGAGGAAAATGACCTCCAGTAGAAGCGACTTTAAACAAACAAGAAGCTATTTCGTTTGCGCCACGACCTCCAATCCCTTCATGCCACATATACATATATGCAGAGCCATTGTCTCCAACATGTATTCCTGGATTGTACAAGATAGCTGTCTACAATAAAACATAGTGCTATGTGTAAGCATTGGAACAAACATAACTTGTTGTAGGTCCATGCATAAGGATTGTATAAGTAGTCGTTGGAAGCTGTGAAGATGTAATATCTTTTTTCATACACTTATAAGCCTTTCCCCATTTTTGGTGATGCAACTCTTGCTGGGCTTTTACTTCCTGTTTTGCCTTTTCGCTGGTCGTAGATTGCAACTTTGCCTTCAAAAAATCACACTTTCTACAGGTATAAACTGCAAGAGCTTTAAATTTAAGGTTTGGAATATCTTGTTTTAAAACTTCTGCGTAAAAACTGTATGTAACTGCACTTGCAGGATTTTGTTTTTTAAAAGCTACATACATTCGATGTTTATTTAGATCAGGTGACAAAAACTCATTACTTGATTTTTTTCGGCTGTAGTGACTTTCGTATTTGGGGAATGAGTTTATATGATATCTTACAAGATTTCGATCATCTTCTGTAAATTTAAACTTGTGTGCATTTGATGCAGGTGTTTTCCCTCTTTTGTCCTCAAAAACCAAGCAACCTGATTTCTTTTTTGTTTGTAAAACAATCAATTTCCTTTCAGATATAGAAAAAATTTCTTTGAAAGTTTTTTTGAACACTTGTACATTTTTCCCTGTACCATCGGCGATGTTATAAGCAAAAGTACAAGTCCGTCTACTTTCTGCTGGACTTTCGTACATCCCATAACGTCTGCGACCAATAGGTAACATTTGAATATGATTCAATAAATGTTCCTTGGCTTTCTTCATCAACTTTATAAAACTCCAAAAACAATAGCTGCTTATATTTTTACAGGAGCAGCTTGCCTGTTCTGCTGGTGGTTGTTTTGCAGGTATCTCTTTCTCACGACTTAATGTACAGCTGGCCCTATTCTCTTGCTTCACGTCTCTTACGAACAATCACCTTCTTAATAGGCTTTTCCATTTTCTGGTAGGTACACTAAACACACAACCGAAGCACACTCTAAAACACACATGTGAAACGACTGAAATCACTGCCGTGTCAACGTAGTCACCAACCCCGCGACCATAGATAAGGGAGTAGTCCCGCGACTAGTGCGACTGCGTAGCTTAGGCACATACATCATGGCGGTGGCACTTACATCCCTTCCCATCTCAGCCCCGCTGGCGCTTGCACAGTGCTATCTGCGAACTGCTCTAGAAACTAGTAGGAATTTTTCTGGCACTTAAACTGTTTCTCGTTTCATTACGCTTAACTTATACAACCCTTTTCGCTAAAAAAGTCATTTTTTTATTTTTTGGCACTTACATCCTTTTCCATTTTTTGTACTCATTTATCTTTTTGACACAAACTACAAAGATCCATACAAGCCTGTACCCATTCGTGCTGGTACCCACAACCAGGACTTTCAAACCTGCTACACCACCAAAATATTAAGAGCATTTCCCAAACAGTGTACCAGTTCTCAGCTTAGACAGTGGGAACTGATCCACCAATGGATTACCACCAGGCCTCAACAGAAGATAATTTCTTTTTTTCTATAATATTATCAATGTTCAAATTAGTATTAGTATTTTTTATTTTCTTAATAGGTTTCTATAAATACTATAGATAGCCAAGGAATTTATCTTTACTCCCAAAAACAGTTGGCACAATGTGTTTCTAGCTGTTTTTCTTTAAATTCAAAATGGAGTAATTCAGTGTCATTTGTACTTTCTTCTTTTTGTATGATAAAGTCGACAATTCTGAAATATAATATTTCTGTTAAAATGTGTGTGTGACTATTTCTACCATATAACACAGAAGAAAGGTAGAAGTCGGCTTTCTTCATCAAATTTACTCTTAGTAATTTATTTTTCCTTTTTCTTTAGTTTTATCAATCAATCTCTTTTATTATAAAATTATTTAACCACAGAGCCACCTCATTTTTAAACACAAAACTTTTAAAACACTTGTAAACTTAAGCAGGAGTGAAATACAATTTCTCACTTATATTTGAAATATTTTAGTGGCATACTATGTTTTAAAGTACTCGCATGGATGGTTACAAAATAATTTTACTACAGTGTTTTACCCATTTGTGATTCAATTAAAATTATAGTAAGTTTATGTTTGTGTCAAAATTCTTTTCTTCCCCCCTTTGTTAAACAAACACTTTTTCTTTATAAAGGCAACAATGCTGAAATATAACTATTTGTTTTTCCATGTATTTGTAAACTTTTGCTTCTATAAAAGTCTGAAAAAATCCCACATTTCCTTCGTTAGTATCTTTCTACCTAGCTTAGTTGGTGGTAGTGTCTCTTTTTGCTGAAGATTTTAGAAAACATTCTAAAAAATGGTTGAAAGTAAGGCGTGGGTTACCCATTTTTTAAATTGAGGTTAGGCTATTTCTATGTTCTAGTTTGAAACCCTTTTTTGACCGATTGGCTTAACCCTAGCTTTATTCTAAATGGCTTTAAATCATTTTTTCTTTAATTTTCGACTTGTTGTGAATATTTTACAAACAGGTCAAGTGACGTAACCAGTATGAACTATAAAATTAATGGTCATGAGCCTCACTTGTTTTTGATTGCAAGTATGTTATAACTCTTAGAAAACAAATTGGTTGATTGCTGGAACACACAGATTAAAACAGCCAAAGAGCGTGGTAAATATTGATTAAATCATGTTTTTTTTATCTGAAAAACACTATGAATATTTGTTTTTATTTTACAGCAAAAACAATTAGCAAATATTTTACTCGGTTTTTATATTCCCTCTAAATTTTGTATTTGGAGGGTTAAGTTCATTGGCCTTAACACCCTCAAAATTTAGTGTAATCTCCTTGGGTATAAACAAGTGAATGTAGTTTTGAAAAAAAACAACATATAAAGACCTTTATAACTTCTGAGACTTTTGAAATCTTATTTTAGGCTTTGTTTTTCCTATAAATGAGTTATCTCCCCCCACAACCCCTCTAGCCAAATTTTTGTCCTCTTAGATTAAAATATATATGTAAAGTTCTCATAATGGCAGAAAAGCTTGTGTTTGGACATAGTATCTAGTTTGATTTTTATTATAAAATGTTTAACTCTGTGTTTTAACAATTAAATTGGAACAGCTAAAGCAGACTTGCATTACACTGTGTGCTTGTTAAATTTGCAATGATTGATATTGCTCCAATGCATCAAGTTTGTTTGAATTCCCCCTAATACCAAACATCAGTTACTTATTATAAAAATTCAAATCTAATTTTATCCAATCATTTAACACAAGTTCAATATTTTAAGGAACCCCCTTTTTAACTTGTATAATTTTATACATGTCAGAAGGTACGAGGAGAGGGGAACAAACTCAAAATGACTTTCACAGTCAATATTTTGTGCGTTGTTGGACAATCCATCAAACTAGGTTGTATTGTCTTTACTTTATTGTTCAGTGGCATCAGTGTAAAGTATGAATTATGTCCATTTTCTCACCATATAAGCCCAGAAACATGACACAAAATATATCCACTTTTTTCAGACTAATTTCAAAAGGAACTAAACACAATTTTTAGTGGGTAATCACATACATATTGGAATGTTTGTAAGAATACTAGTTTAGAAGACTTGCTACTAACGACAAGATGTCTGTGCTGTTTGTTGACATTGTCACAGGACTGCCAACTAACTAAATGTGTTTGAATTAAATAGAAACCACACAAAGCAACAGTTGAATTATTTATCACTGTTTGAAACCTGGAAGATAGGCTTTATTACAGCTTTAGTCATCTGTCTGCCTACTACAGCAATTTATAGTATATTTAGCCATACCATCTTATATGGAGTATTTTATTTCTCAACTTCTATTATAGGGGCAAAGTTGTAACTGGAAACAATTTAAACTTATTAGGATGATAAAATAAAGTAGCGTTTTAGTTCTTAAATTATTTTTAATGTTTTATTTTCAATTCAACTTTTAAATGCTCTGTATTCCTAACTACCATTAATTCAATTGTATATATTTATTTGAGTTTGCTTATTTATAACATTTTCAAGACAAATCAAAATTCGGTTGAAAATAAAATATTAAAAGTTTACATGTGAGTTTATCACAGGATTATATTCTGAATTTATTCCTTGTAAAAATGATCCATCATTTGCTAACGCATGTTCATGGCAGATCATGTTGGTGGCTGTATAAATGTTTTGTCGCTCATTTTTCACCATTTCAATTCCTGTGCAAACGAACGTCTGTTTTATCTATGAACTTAACAGGTTTTCCTCCATTCCATGTATATTTGTATTTTATTGTTTAATTTATTTTTTCTTACGGTTTATTAAAATAAGTATTTACTATAAAACTTTGCTTATTTACTTAATGTGAATTTAGTTCTATAAAATATAGAGATACCCAACCTTTTCCATATCGCGGACGTCTCCTGAAACTACTGATAATTCACTGTGACCCCTTACTCTCTACCATACGAGGTAAAATTGAAAACCTACACACATTTCTAGTACTCTACTTAATTTTTTTCATATTAACAAAATAAAAGATATCTTTATTAACACAGTAATAGGGAAAACTGGGCAAATCATGAAAAGCGAATATCTTTATATGTGAAAAAACCAATAAAAAATAAATTAGAAAGTTTGACAAACTTGTGGTTGGGAATCTCTGCTCTACAACATTCATTTGTTTTGAACAATAGTAAGTCTCATTCTAGTGATTTGTATGTTAGATTGAAAAACCACTCATGTATCGCATCTTAAGACTCTCCATAAGGATAAACTATCACGGCCAAGTCTTTATAGCCAGCTGGTTCAGTACAAACTCCTTAATGTAGACCCTGTTGCGTCTGACTATTTTAATAATTTCATTCCTTGGTCTATTGATTAATTAGCTTGACACAGTATTTCAAACTTGGCTAAAGTTTATATAATTTCTTCAACTGAATTGTTGGCCTTTATGGTTGGAAACTAGAAGGTTTACAGTAAATAAATATATTGACACACATGACCTATTTTATTAATAATATATTAGGCATGTATATAGATCACAATATTAAACAATTAATATAACATGTCTACTCCCAAGATGTCCAATGTTTCAGTCCTTTTTACTTTCCATGGCAATGTAAGTCTGTTGAAGTTTTATTTACTTTCCCTTGCAATTCAGCTATTCACCCTTACCACAGCACACAATAAACCTATATTTCCTTGTAAACATATTCATATAAAATTCAAAATACATCTAACGTTGGGTACATCAATCCAACTCTCTTTTTACTGTAAATGCATTGGTTGCATTTCAAACACCGCTAGACATCTCGTAACCATTATTGGGTAAGGGTTAAACCCAGGAGCTTAGTCTGATAGTAGATTCCAAAGCTGATAATGATGAGCCTCCCTCTCTCACCCTACCACTACAAGTATTGAATACCAGGGTTGGTGTACTTACAGTTTGAATTTGAGTGTTTAGTGTGGTTTCTGTATTCTCAAAGAAAATATCAGCGTGGAGTGTAATTTTTTCAAATACTTGTTTATAAGTTATCATGTTTCTTTCTAAACATAGTAAAGTGGATAATGAGTGTCAGGTTTTTTAATAAAAAGTGGACTAAGTATTATTTTTTTATTGTTAATAGTAATAAATTGATTATGAATTTGCAAAGAAAGTATTGCATTTCTTAAAGAATATAACTGAAGACAGCAGTACAGTATGTCTTGAAGCATAAATACATGTTTGACAAGTATGAATGAGACTTACAGAAAGAAAAGATTTTTAATTTAACAAAAGGTTTTGCCTCTTGTAAACATATGTTCACAAAACTCATTGAGGGAAATATATCTGCTGTTCGCACACGTTACAGATTTGCTCAATTACTAGCCACAAAAAAGAAACCGTTTTCTGATGGAGAATTTGTTAAAAATTGCATTATATCAAGGATGGAAAAGCTCTGTCATGAAAAGAAACAACTGATTGATGCACTAAGTTCATCAGAAAATTCACTGACTATAAGAACTGAAGAATTGGGTTTTATGCTTGCATTTATATCAAAAATACAAAACATTTGAATGGCATTCCCTTGCTTGGGGTAAAAGTAATAATCTCATTGATATCGTACAGCTATTGATCTTTATATGCAGTGTTAACAGAATTTGGCATCTTTAAAGAACATTCATGGGACAAAAGGAGAGGATTAGTTTCTTCATGTAAACGAGGCATTGGAACAGCTTGGTTTACATCAAATGAATGCCAGGTCTCCACCGTGGTTCGGATTCCACGTTAAACTGTAGGTCCTTCATTTCATCTCACAATCACCCTACCATTACACATTAGCGTAAGTGCGTATAACCCAAACGGGTAGTAAGACGCGGTGCTAATAATAATAATAATAATAATAATAATAATAATACATCAAATGTATAGCAACAGATGGTTAAAAAAATATGACTTCAATCAAACCGATTTAATTAGAAGAGTTATGAAATGAGCAACTGAAATGTTGAGATACCTCTAGAATTACACTACACTATATGCACAAGGTGGAAAAGTGTTAAATCTACAACATGTGATGAACGTCGGGATATTGACTGCATAACAAGCAGTTCCAATCATTTTTTAATGAAATTTTAATCCAAATATTGTGATGTAATTTACCACAGTAAAGTGTGTTGTCTTAGCTGTGATCGTGTTTTAAAACGTTTATTTAATCTGCATGCAGGAATATATGAATTTATAAATAGAAAGACGAAAGCCATGTTAGACCGATCTAATGAAGATTGACTGTGGAAACTATGATAAACTTAAAGAAAATAAATTAAATTGGCCCTCTAATAATGAAACAGAACTTGAACTTTTTGTTGCTGTTTGTGTTTTTTTGTTTGTTTTTTTTGCGGATGATGAATTATCACATGAGAATATTTTGAAGCCCTTTTCTGAAAATATTTAACACAAGAGGAAGCTATATTTAATCATAGATTAAGTAGAGTCTGCCACAGTGTTGAAAACGCTTTTGGAATACTAGCAAATAGATTTATAGTTTTCCATATGCTGATTAATACGCACCTTCAAAAGATAGACAAAATAGTGCTTGCCGCGTGGGCTTTACACAATTTTAAGTCTTTTTTGAAGCCAACAATTACGTTGATAGATAAATTCCCAACACAGGTGATGTAATAAGAAGTGAGAGGAGAACAGGAATAAGACTAGATGGATTACAACAAGGCCATAGATGCAATTCATCATTCGAAAGCATCATGCTTAAAACGGTGTTTCTCAACCTGGCCGGTATGGCGGGTGCTTGGGTTTTTATAGACAACAGTAATAATTTTATGTTTAAAATATCAGACAGCAAAATACTTAACAAATGAAACTTAAATTTACTTAAATATTTGTGTTTGTTAACTTTGGTGGTACTTGACTCTTTTTAACATTTAACATAAGTTATGTTTTAACATGGGCTTAAATCATAAGGTTGATAAGTTATGTCACAAAAAAAAAGGTGCTGTCATTTTGAAATCCTTGTCTAAAGTTATTACTGCTTTCAGAATGCTTGTTGCATTTTACTTTGTGTACGTAGCCAGCATTCAAATGTCAGTCATCTGTTGAAGTTGTTTTTCTTGGTTGTTCTTGTGATGCTGTAAATAGTAATATCATAACGTTGGTTTGTAAACCTCATCAGGACCTTTCTTTTTCATGTTCTTTCTGGAACACTCTTCTCATATTATTAACACACTTCTTTACTTTATCCTCACTAGCCTGACATCAATTATTTTATAGTAATCAAACAGGTTTTTTTTAGGCCTTTGATTTTTCATATCTGTTACTAAACACTTTTGATTTGATATTACATGAACTTGGAAGTTGTGATATATATCAATAAAGCCAGTAATAAAAGATGTCTGGTTTCTAGCTTAGTCAATCATTTTTGCTGTGGCCTGAAACAAAGTTTTTCAATCTGTTGAAATTTGAGGACTAAAGGCCGGGACTGCCAAGATACTGGCGCACACATACCCAGTTTTGTGAACGATTTGTGGAATTGAGGACAACCATCTGTTTTGGCCTATGTGTATGTTTCTCTTTCTTGCAAATTGAACTGAAGGCTGGAACTGTCACAGACCAAGACTTTATGTGTATGGGTTAGAGATGGGCGAAACAGTGATTTTACGATATCAGTTAATACAGTGACTCTGATTTTAAAATATCGGTGATGTATACCAGTGATTTTTCACTGTGACCTGTATTCACAGTGTTTTGATGGACCGATATTTTTTCACTTTCCAACCACGGCCAAGGCTTGTTAGTATTTAGCTGTTATCCGAGTATGTGAGTACAATCAAGTATGGAGTATTGGGTATTTAGTATTTATTCGAATAGTCCCATGAGTATCGGTTGGAAGGAAAACTAATAACTCGGGTGTTTGGCGGCTTGCAATGGAATTCGATACTTAAAGGCCTAACTAACATAGCTCTTCCTGTGGGCACTTACATTGACAATCGACATACAGCTAACTAATCTTTCAAGGTTTCATCTGGGTTTCATGTTGCATGACTAATGTACAGTCAATACAAAAGTATATGTTTTAAGATTTTTCATACAGTTGATAAGAAAAGAAAGCAAAACTGCAAAACATATGTTATTAATATTTTATAGTGAAATGTTATGTAATTCAGGCAAAATTAATTGTCCAAAAAACATTAGGCTAAACTTGAATACCAATATTAAAACTTATTTGACGTACTATGAGAAACTCTTGTAATTGTGTAATTTATTTAGTGATCTGTTAACCAGTGATTTTTCACTGTGACCTGTATTCACAGTGTTTTGATGGACCGATATTTTTTCACTTTCCAACCACGGCCAAGGCTTGTTAGTATTTAGCTGTTATCCGAGTATGTGAGTACAATCAAGTATGGAGTATTGGGTATTTAGTATTTATTCGAATAGTCCCATGAGTATCGGTTGGAAGGAAAACTAATAACTCGGGTGTTTGGCGGCTTGCAATGGAATTCGATACTTAAAGGCCTAACTAACATAGCTCTTCCTGTGGGCACTTACATTGACAATCGACATACAGCTAACTAATCTTTCAAGGTTTCATCTGGGTTTCATGTTGCATGACTAATGTACAGTCAATACAAAAGTATATGTTTTAAGATTTTTCATACAGTTGATAAGAAAAGAAAGCAAAACTGCAAAACATATGTTATTAATATTTTATAGTGAAATGTTATGTAATTCAGGCAAAATTAATTGTCCAAAAAACATTAGGCTAAACTTGAATACCAATATTAAAACTTATTTGACGTACTATGAGAAACTCTTGTAATTGTGTAATTTATTTAGTGATCTGTTTTACTACAGTTAACATTTATGTGACATTAAAAATGAACATAGCATAATGGCGATTGGTTTAGGAAATATTGTTTGGAATGCAGGTCATATATTATAATATTATTGTAGTGTTATTTTACTTTTTCTAAATGTTGTATTGTATTATTAGTTTTTCTATACCACTAAATTTCCCATTAATTATACATACCTAATCACCCTGTTTGCTTATGGGTTAGGCAATAAACGATGCATATTACTCAAAAAAACTCCTTATTTAATCCACACTCACTAACTTTCTTTATAAGCTCTTCGCTTCAACAACATCCATACCCCAAGCCATACATGCTCTTTTATTCCTAAAACTCTTAATGTTTCTCTTTTTCACACATTTGTCTACCGCATTTAGTCATGATTTACATGGTCTACCTCTTTTGATCCACACTCATCCTCTCAACGTGCCTGATGCTTCTTTCAAATAGACCCATTGTATTTACTTTAAAACCGCACTCCTTCAGCACCCATTCACTACCGACTGTCCATACATGTTTTCCCACATACATTTCTTAGATATCATTCAAACCGTATTTACCGTGCCCTTGTGGTTCTCCTGTCAAACCCACACTTCACATTCATAAAACAATGTTGGTGTTAACACACTTTTCTGTACTGCCTGCCATCTCGGCCTCTTTTGATACTACTGCAATACTTTGCAATAGTCCACATACATCCAACTACTCTCTCAGATGCATTCACTCGTCTGTTGATTTCACCATCTATCCTTCAAATTTTACAAAACTATCACCATAGTTTTGGAGACATTTATACGAAGATCCATTCTGCCTGTCACCACATTCATACAATTTAATGCATTCTGCAAGTCACATTCGCTCTCGGCCATTAATACAGCATCATCTGCATATAAGAGCACTCTCACATTCACATTTTACACTTGTACACCAACCATGGGAACATAAAACAATCTTGTTTAACAACCTTTTCAATGTCAAACACATTTTCTCAAAGCTTCATCCACCCTAACACACGCTTTACTTCAAATAAATGGCATTATCTAACTGATTTTAGAAATGGTACATACTTGAAACCTCCTTTGTTGCCAGCTCTTTGAAAACAAGTGAACGTCACCACTCCAGGTTTGTTAAATTCAACTTTTTAGAACGTTTTTTTCTGTCTGGGGTTAAATGTTTGATCTTGACATATTAACAAGTAGGCCTATTAGTATTACACTTACACGTATATACATGGTTGGCCAAACTATATCTCCTTGATTGATTCTGCGTTCTATATTAGTCATTTTTTCTTTGTCTTGAAGCTTTATACCAGTTTCTTCCCCTGACCAAATAATAATGGGAAAATGAGCTAATCATATCCAAGAATTGTTTACATTTTGTCTACTTGTGTTTAAAATAAAAACTGGCACGCTGCTCAAGATATGTGTTGCTAAGACCACTATCTGGCAACGTCGCAATCTCTCCCTTTCATAGCATGAGAAACATCAGACACAAAGTCCCATGTCGATTGTAGCATGTAAAGGAACCCTGTAAGGTATGTGGGAAAAAAATACCTTTGCCGATGAAATTGGAAGACCCTTTTACTCTCACTCATGAAATTCTCATGTGCTGACAAAATTAGTTTGTTTAAAAAGTGCAAGTTAACTACCTTAACTTGATAAAATATATCTTAATTTTACTATTGCATTAGTGGCTTGTTTGGCTAAAAATAGCTACTATCAATAAAAGTCTTATTTGTTAAATAAACGCTTCAAATCCACTTTGTTTTCTATTTTGTTATGTTACTAGATCTATTTACTGACACATTATAGTAAAGTGTATAGTTTCTGTGCAAACCTATATTCCGTTCCCGATAGGTTTTTACCTGGATGACAGTTCGAAAATCATATGTTTAGGTTTTGGGTTGCCAACACTTGTAAAAGATCACAGTATTGTTATAAATGTAAAGATCTTTAATTACCTGTTATATACTACATTTAAAATAACATAAACTTAAGTTTTCTCATACTATTATATTTTTTTAAATAATTTCTTTTTATCCAACTCGAAACAATATTTTAAACATGATTGTATTTACTTATAAAAGAGAAAATTCTTGTAATTTTTTTTACATACAATAAATGATTTCATGATTATTTTATTGAATTTTGAAATATTTAATTGAATAAAATATTTTCATCAACTGCGTGTCTGCATCATTGTAAAAAAACTTGTTTACTGTTATGTTCAATCGTATGGCTTAGATTCGTCAGTTGCCATTTTGAAGTTATGTCTGTTAGAAGTTTTTGTGAAAGTGGTGTGAATATTTTTTTAAGGGGAATAAAACTATAAATAAACTTTGTGTCCGACCTCAAATAAATATACAAATAATATTGGCCTAAATTACTGTGGTTAACTATCACATTAATATATTACCATCTGTTTTCATTACAGTGATCCAAAGTGATAGATGTCAGCTGTTGGCGTAGTGATATATTAGGGATTACTTCTAGTAACATTTCGAGCTGTCATTCAGGTAAACTTAGCTCGTGAATGACTTATATGAAGCCGATAATTTTTTTAAGAGTAAAGTCTGGGTCTTTCAAGTGCACATCTGAATAGAAGTCAAAGTGTATGAAAACTGGACCCTAATAGCCACCTGGTACCTGTCATGTGAAACTTTGTAAACATTTGTATTATTGAAAATGGCTAATATAACTTTTGGAATGTTTAACTAAACCCTGGAGCAACTGTTTATAACTACCACGGTTTCATGCAATACACATCATTGAAACAATTAATGGAGCCTTACAGCCTGTGTGCGTGGTTAAGTTTATTTTACCACAGTATATCCAAAAGAAAAGAATAATTGAATTTATTAAGTTATGGAAAACTTATCAAATGAAATGCTTGCAAACTCAAATATTTAAAAAAATACCTGTGATAAAAATTGCAGTTACAATTCCAACAAAATGTATTCACATTAACAAATCCGTTTAAGTGTTTTTGGTTTTCATACAAAATGCTACAGCACAAATCTCACAACAGTAAATAGTAATTAAAACGATTTTAATTTTCAATGGATCCTTTAAGTATTTTGATGGCCTGTTTAAAATTATCTTTATGGGCCAAGAGGGTTTTTAAACATGACTTACAAATAAATCTCGGCTATTTTTTCTCTCTATGTATATTTTTATTTGATTTTAAAAATCGTATATTTTTATTTGATTTAAAAACTCTTGACAAAAAAGAAATTGTACAATCTTACTCAGTTTCATCAAACAAATTAACCATGATTCTTTATTAACATTTTCTATTACTTAACTCTTTAACTTGTAGGTGAAAACATATTTTATGCACATGTTTTTATTATTATTTGTTTGAAATGTTTAAATTTTAATGAAAATATTAAAATGAAAGACTTGACTATACTATGTAAATATTGAATTGTTTATTGTTAAGTTCAATTCTCTAGCACTGTGCGAGCGAGGGAATGACCAAACATCGATGTAGTGCCAGGATGAGTGTTGTGCCCTATGTAGACACTTTGTACACTGTACAAACTAGAAATTTAACTTTACAAGTGTACAAAACTACATAATAAGATTACCAAAAAAATGAACTTTTTAATTGAGCTGTGTTTGTCTTGTTATTTATTTTCATCCTATGAATTACGGTACCTTATTATTCTTAACCCATACCCTGGCAGTCATTTTTAAAAAGAAAGCATTACAATAAAGCTTTGCATGAAATATTAATTTATGCCAGGAATCTTTTGAGCACTTGAAAGAGAGTGTCACGTTTTTGTCCAGAAGTTACTCTCCTAGAGCTGATTCAGTGGTTGCATGGTCGAAGGCCAAAGTTTCTGTCTCTTAGTGGTTTGCAATACTGTACTGACAAAATTCACATTGAATACATATTCAAATATTCTTAAACACTTATACTCACACTGCAGATGAGTCCTATCGCTCAAAGGTTAAATTTTATATTACCCATGACATATTGTGTTCTTTGGTGGGTTTTTTTTTCCTATTTTTAGATTTATCATAGGAGTTCCACCATTTGTTTTATCTACTAAAGTTGCCATTTGCCGGTTAAAAGTACATTTGTATTAAAATGTAATCTTCACGTAAAAAGTAAAAATCGTTAATAAAATAGTGTTGACTTTGCATCCATTACTGTGCTTGTGGCCTGGCTCAGTTTTTTATTCAAGTCATATATTTTCCACTACTGGCTTGCTAGGCCTCTCGTAGCTTCATATGGCTTATAATCTAACTTAAAACTAGGACAGGCACAACATCCAGTCCCCGGCCGTTAAGTCATCACTGTGAGAGGGGAAACACATTTCATCAAAGATAAATTTTTCGGCCATTTCGAGAATCGCATCTGAGACCCTTAGCTCAGTAGACAGACACGCTACTGACTAATCTAAGGTGTCTGATTATAAAATAATGTAAAATACATATGTATTGTATTAGTTGATTATGTAAAATATATGTATTTGTATTTGTCATTTTTTCTCTTGAAATAATTGTATATATTTAGTGGGCTGCAAAAAATAATTACCGCGGGTTGAAGACCATTGGTCTAGGGTGTCATTCACATTAGACTGGATCAAGGCCGGAGCCAAGGGGGGATTTGGGGGATACAAATTTTCAGAGCACTTCTTAAATAAAGGTATAAGTAATGGCATAACCAAGTAGGGGCTGGGGGTATAGTCACCCACTGAAAAAAATTTTTTGTGCTGGAATAAATTTTCACCCATTTCACTTTGGTTACTTTCCCCCCCCCCCTCTTTTTTTATTTTTGATCATGATACAGTTAAAAATATACCCCAAATATGTTCTAAAGATGTCCAATTAGAATAAAAGCTGGTTGAAGACTTCTGAAAATATTTCAGTTGCATAAAAATTTCAAAAAAATAACTCTGCTCTAATATCACTTCCAATAGTCGAGAAAAGAAAAATGTTTAAATAAATTAAAGCCGAGGGCCATGCCAATAACTTGAAGGCATCCAATTGTCAAACATTTTCCCGAAGAAGGGCCCCCATAGCTCTTAAGACTTGTGTGGGAAAGGAAGGGGGGAAGGACCAGTTCCCCAAAACCTTTTTTGGTCAATTGTCTCCTCCGTCCTACACAAATAAGGTTCTGCCGCCACTAACCCAAATGACTATCTCATGCATACGAGAAAAATAGGTTTAGGAAATGTTTACCTTTGGTACTCTCTGCACCCTGGGTAGTCAACCTGTTCTTTAGATGACCCTGTCTGCACCCTGGGGTAGTCAACCTGTTCTTAAGATGACCCTGGGTAGTCAACCTGCTCTTTAGATGACCCTGTCTGCACCCTGGGTGGACAACCTGCTCTTAAGATGACCTTGTCTGCACCCTGGGGTAGTCAACCTGCTCTTTAGATGACCTTGTCTGCACCCTGGGTAGACAACCTGCTCTTAAGATAACCTTGTCTGCACATTGGGGTAGTCAACCTGCTATTTAGATGACCCTGTCTGCATCCTGGGGTAGTCAACCCGCTCTTAAGATGACCCTGTGTGCACCTTGGGTAGTCAACCTGCTCTTTAAGATGACCCTGTCTGCACCCTGGGGTAGTCAACGCGCTCTTAAGATGACCCTGGGTAGTCAACCTGCTCTTTAGATGACCCTGTCTGCACATTGGGGTAGTCAACCTGTTCTTAAGATGACCCTGGGTAGTCAACCTGCTCTTAATATGACCCTGTCTGCACCCTGCTCTTAAGATGACCCTGTCTGCACCCTGGGGTAGTCAACCAGCTCTTAAGATGACCCTGTGTGCACCTTGGGTAGTCAACCTGCTCTTAAGATGACCCTGTCTGCACCCTGGGGTAGTCAACGCGCTTTTAAGATGACCCTGTGTGCACCCTGGGTAGTCAATCTGCTCTTAAGATGATCCTGTCTGCACCTTGGGGTAGTCAACCTACTCTTTAGATGATCCTGTCTGCACCCTGGGGTATTCAACCTATTCTTTAGATGACCTTGTCTGCACCTTGGGGTAGTCAACCTGTTGTTAAGATGACCCTGTGTGCACCCTGGGTAGTCAACCTGCTCTTAAGATAACCCTGGGTAGTCAACCTGCTCTTAAGATAACCCGGGGTAGTCAACCTGTTCTTAAGATGACCCTGGGGTATTCAACGTACTCTTTAGATGATCTTGTCTGCACCCTGGGGTAGTCAACCTGTTGTTAAGATGACCCTGTGTGCACCCTGGGTAGTCAACCTGCTCTTAAGATAACCCTGGGTAGTCAACCTGCTCTTAAGATAACCCGGGGTAGTCAACCTGTTCTTAAGATGACCCTGGGGTATTCAACCTGTTGTTTAGATGATCCTGTCTGCACCCTGGGGTAGTCAACCTGTTGTTAAGATGACCCTGTCTGCACCCTGGGGTATTCAACCTGTTGTTTAGATGATCCTGTCTGCACCCTGGGGTATTCAACCTACTCTTTAGATGACCTTGTCTGCACCCTGGGGTAGTCAACCTGCTCTTAAGATGACCCTGTCTGCACCCTGGGGTAGTCAACCTGTTGTTTAGATGACCCTGTCTGCACCCTGGGGTATTCAACCTGTTGTTTAGATGATCCTGTCTGCACCCTGGGGTATTCAACCTACTCTTTAGATGACCTTGTCTGCACCCTGGGGTAGTCAACCTGTTGTTAAGATGACCCTGTGTGCACCCTGGGTAGTCAAGCTGCTCTTAAGATAACCCTGGGTAGTCAACATGCTCTTAAGATGACCCTGTCTGCACCCTGGGGTAGTCAACCTGTTGTTAAGATGACCCTGTCTGCACCCTGGGGTATTCAACCTGTTGTTTAGATGATCCTGTCTGCACCCTGGGGTATTCAACCTACTCTTTAGATGACCTTGTCTGCACCCTGGGGTAGTCAACCTGCTCTTAAGATGACCCTGTCTGCACCCTGGGGTAGTCAACCTGTTGTTTAGATGACCCTGTCTGCACCCTGGGGTATTCAACCTGTTGTTTAGATGATCCTGTCTGCACCCTGGGGTATTCAACCTACTCTTTAGATGACCTTGTCTGCACCCTGGGGTAGTCAACCTGTTGTTAAGATGACCCTGTCTGCACCCTGGGGTAGTCAACCTGTTGTTTAGATGACCCTGTCTGCACCCTGGGGTATTCAACCTGTTGTTTAGATGATCCTGTCTGCACCCTGGGGTATTCAACCTACTCTTTAGATGACCTTGTCTGCACCCTGGGGTAGTCAACCTGTTGTTAAGATGACCCTGTGTGCACTCTGGGTAGTCAACCTGCTCTTAAGATAACCCTGGGTAGTCAAACTGCTTTTTAGATGCCCATTTATGCATTAGGATTCAGATAGGAACAAACTCGTAATGATGATTACAATATTAGCAGCTATTCATACATTAAGTCATGTGATCTACAACAGTTACATTATATTGATATATTTTTATTTTTCTGTCACCACAACCTACGACCCATTCGGGTACTATTTACGCCACTGGGTTTAGAATGAGGACGTGTACCTGTATTTACATGGAGAGAGGGGTGGGGGGAGGAACCACCCTCAGTATACCCGGCTGAAATCACAGTCATCAACAGTTGTTTGACTGGAATTCATAGTGTTAACTTACGAAACAAAATTGAGCATTTTAAATAAATAAATCAGTTCATCCTAAGCAACAACTAACTATTCAACACTATTCTACACTGGCCAATAAACTAACTCAACTAAAAGCATTCGCACCACAGTTTGGATAAGACGTTTTTACCTTCAGGTAGGCTATTCAAAAACATCTGTTGTTCATATTTTGGGCGCCTGAGAGCTGTGGCTCCCTCTTATGCTTGGGTTCTCAGAACTACCATTCTTATAGTTGTCAGTGGAAAAGTTTGTTTCCTTCTCAAAGACCTACTCACTCCATGGCTCTCCCCACAGTCACTAATACTCCCTTTTTTTCTTTGTTGATAATAATATAGTATTGAAAAACAAAGGAAGTTTCTTGGAATGGGCTGAGTAAGCGGGGTCCGAGAAAATGAGGCAGACAGTTTTGCTATCGTCTGTAAGATCCTACTTGAGGAATAATAACGAAGCAGCTTAGATAACAGAACAACTGTCACAAGTGGAGTTTGTAGCTTATGCAGGTAGGTTTACTACCCTTCACAAACCCGCTATCACAACATACCTACTTACTCTAAACATTGTTTGCTAAATATGTAAAGATCGGGTAGGGGGTCCGGACCCCTTAACATTTGTTAGCGGACCGCCCCTGACCGTAAAGATGTTTTTTCAACAAAATACAGTTTTGGTTCGATGCTAAATATAACTTCCTGTCATTAAAGTTAATACATCAAAATTAAGTGAAACTTTTATTCGGATTTTGTATCTGATAATAGATTAAACCTTGAACGGTAGTTTTTATTACGTTATAATTCAACCATTTGGCTGCATATACAAAGTGCCACATAACTATTTTACAGAGGTCTGTGGAAAAAACCAACAGATGTACATGCAATGTGACGTTCCTTTTTAATATTGTAATGATACTGTTTTGGACCCCTCTCAATATATTTAAAAAGTCATGGATGAAGTGTATTTTTCTTAGATAAACTGTATATAAAATTTCCTTTTGGAGAGTCGCGCGCTTTTGATAAATAATGTCAATGTATTTCATCATAAAACTTCTTTTTTTTTCTTTAAAAGATCAACTCCTTAGTATTTAGCAAAATCTTGTGACTCGCTGGCTCCCTCTATTCAATAGGAAGCCAGGCTTCACAACACCTGTCGCCAGGAGTCTTTCTATTAGTTAATTTTAACACTGGTGACAAGGGGTCCAAGAGGCATGGGGCAGGTCAAATAAAAGCCGCTTGTGCTTATGAAAACACACAGCTTAAATACATACAGTACATTAAATATATTAGAGAGAAAAGTCCCAGAAAAACAATCTGTGAATTTAACAAAAACTGTAATTTTATATATCATATCTTCAGTACCGATGGTGTAGTCATCTAAATAAAACGTGTCTAATTTCATACTTATAAATATCCAATATACTCAGTTCACATAACCACAAGTAAGTGCGCAGTAAGGCATGTTCGCGTCGTCATCATCGCAAAACCCATTATCGTTATAGATACTGCTCAATCACAGGGCACTATCTCTTTATAAATCTATACAATCTTAATTGGCACCGTATCGTGGCTCAATATCGACACATAAAATTCAATAACGTTTTAATGGGCGCCCATCGCGAGCGTCTAACGTTTTAATTGGCACCCAACGTGGGGCGCGAAACATTTTAATATGAACGTTCTTACATTTCAGGTGATTTGTGAACAATGGTGAGCCTACTGAATGGCACGGAAGAGCAACGTTGCATTGACCATATTAGAGCGAGTGTGTACAGTGAGGCAATGTAAGCTTGCGCAAATTTAATTAACCGCAAGTGGATTACTGAGAGATTGTGACAAAGCTATCGGTAGGTTACGGCAAAATGTAAAAGAGAATACCTACGGTAACTGTAAGACAGAATTTGAACAAGGTCGACCTGAGGAACTGTCGCAACAGAGCAAAAACATCATCACGAACAGCAGTGGGAAAGACACCGAAGCAATGCAAATGTTAAGACGGAAATCTTGCAGCAGAGGGAAAGGCTGTTTCGCGTGAAACTGTGATACCATTTTCGGAACGAGCAGCATCAAAACCCTTCCACGTAACCCCTAAACCCATTATAAGTGTGTTAAACATTGAAGACCTCCTATGGTTTTGCGATTGTCTCCGCGAATGGAATGAGGACGATTTCATGCACTTGGTACAAAGTAATTAGTTCTTTGTGTGGGCAGTCAGAAGACTTAACCACCAAAATTACTGAGTGTGGGCACTCTCAGTAGATTATACCGCTGATGATGAACATTAACAGGAACTATCAAAAAAACGGACTGCATTGGAATATCTGTGCGCTTCAGATCAAGCAGAATGATGTGGATCATGAAAGAATAAGGGCAATCATGGAATGGTGATTATTTCAGGGATAAGGTTTTAGAGTGAAATGTTTTCCCTTTCCTGCGAGAGCCAGCCAGTACTCTCGACCCATAAAACCTCTGTTTTCTCCATGACAAAGCACCGTGCTTTAAGGCGAAAGTAACGCAATAGCTCTTGAGAGACAGCGGTATTGATTTTTTGGGGGAGTGCGTCCCCAGAATTAAACGTTGCTGAACATTTTTGAGCAATTCTAAAGGATACTGTTGAGTCACTGATGATCCAAGAACCAGATGCCAATAGGTATTCCCATCAAACGTTGCGAGCACAACACCTTACCCATGTCTTACACGCAATGGAAGAGGATACAAATATGTTCAAGATTCTTCTACGCTCGTATCCTATAAGACCACGTGCTGTTTGTGACGCTAGAGGTGGACACACATAATACTAATATTATAATATGTAGAGATGAGTAATAAACATTGTTATATTAACCAGAAAACTTAATGTGCATTTATTTTTCCTCAAACACCTGGAAAATTGTTATATGGCTCGCTGAACAAAATAATATATTTGTTCTCCATTTAAATAACTGACCCTGTTTCTAAACAATTTTGTTTTTTCAATATAGGATATGCCTTGTATGGTGAAATGAAAACTATAAGTATTCAATTGAAAATTCCTGTTTGAAAAAGTATTTAATTAACTAGTCCTAGTTGCCCAATATTGTGCTTTAAAAAAGTTATATTTAGCAACACAGTAATATTGCTACTCAAAGCTATTTGGTTAAATTATCGCATACAATGCAATTGTTGATTTATTCCATTATTCACTATGTTCACTTAAAAACCCTGCTCGTTAGTAAGTACCATTTACTGGTTATTTTCCTCCCTATTTCCCCTCACTGTATTCACAGTGTCTCGATGGACCTATATTTTTTCACTTTCCAACAACGGTTAAAGCTAGTATTTAGTTGCT
Source organism: Timema poppense (assembly GCA_902141375.1). Lineage (NCBI taxonomy): Eukaryota > Metazoa > Arthropoda > Insecta > Phasmatodea > Timematidae > Timema > Timema poppense. The sequence goes on from CABFOV010001503.1 coordinate 112,229, forward strand.
GTCCGAGTAGGCGAGTACAATGGAGTATCGGTTGGAAGGAAACTAATCACTCGAGGGTTTGGCGGCTTGCAGTGGAATTCGATACTTAAGGTGGGGTGCTAGTGAGAGCGAGTTTAGTGCATTAATTTTGCAGTTTTTATAGCACAGACATCTTTTGGCCAAAATAAATCAAATATTTCTTCTATAGAAACATAGTTTGGTTTTCTGCACATGCTACTATCAACATTTGTTGAATATATGTCATGAGCATGGCAGCATTTAGTGACAAACTTTTTAAATGAAGAGAAAAGTTTGTCACCAATTGCCGCCATGCTCATGACATATATTCAACAACCGTTGATATTAGCATGTGCAGAAAACAAAACTCTATGTTTCTATAGAAGAAATGATTGATTTATTTTGGCCAAAAGATGTTTGTGCTATAAAAACTGCAAAAATATCGCCCTAAACTCGCTCTCACTAGCACCCCGCCTTAAAGACCTAACTAACATAGCTCTTCCTGTTGGCACTTACATTGACAATCGACATACAGCTAACTAATCTACAGATTTCATGAGGGTTTCATGTTGCCTGACTAATGAATGTACAGTCAATATAAAAGTATACGTTTTAAGATGTTTCATATAGTTGATAAAAAGAGGAAGCAAAATATGTTATTTAATATTTTATTGTGAAATATTATGTAATTTGGGCAAAATTAACGGTCCAACAAACATTATGTTAAACTTGAATACCAATATTAAAACTTATTTGACGTACTATGAGAAACTCTTGTAACTGTGTAATTTATTTAGTGATCGGTTTTAATACAATTGAAATTTATGTGACATTAAAAATGAACCTAATATAATGGCGATTGGTTTAGAAAATGTTGTTTTGAATGCAGGTCATATATTATATTATTGTAGTGTTATTTTATTTTAAATACCGTACCTCTAATAGTAGATCAACTATACATATATTAGAAGCAAATAAACTTTATGATCCTAATCATCCTCTAGTCTAATCTAAACACGTAGTAAATATTAAGGTTTATTTATATATTTTCGATTTTGTTACTTATTTTAATTTATTATTAGCGATTTTGGGGATAGGATTACTGAAAAAACATTTTAAAAAATTCGTAGCCTACTTTTAAAAAGAATCCGAAATGGGATTCGCTTAGTAAGCAATCTTTTCGATTTTGTTCTTAACAACAAATATGTTGTATTGAAAACTCATGTGAATGAAAAAAGTCATTTTTACGTAGCAATCTGATACTGTTTTAAAAAAATGAGCTCTACGAGATCAAGTGTTTTAAATAGAAGTAACACGTAGAACATTTCAGTCAATAAGGTCGATTCTATATTAGCTGGTAGAAAGTAGAAAATAAAAGAATAACAAGGGCCGCGAAGAAACTAGCTCTGTAGCTCGAGTAACTGTTGCCATCTGAAACGAGTATGGAGTATTTTCGATTACTGATATCTCAATCACCAATACTTTTGAGATTGAGTCTCTGGGAGTAGTGGTGACCATATGGTTTCGGTGAAAAAAATCAGTTAGTGATTTATCGCCCATCTCTAGTCAAATCTCTGTTCAACACTCGTTCTCCTTCCTAAGAAGAACTTATCAAATCCTCCGTGTCAATGATTTAGTGCGCGACTATGTTGTATATAATATGTTAATAATGTTCACTCTGTGTGTTATATTTTATATCTAATATGTACTCATAAAATTCGAGTGTTTAGGGAAGCTTCTCTCGCGAATTAATTACTAAGAAGATAAAACACGGAGATAAGACCATTGCACTTTGATTTTCCCGGATTTCCAGCCAAAGACATCACTCCAAGGTAGGCTCCACAAAATACATTTTTATATACTAACGGTCATATCCCACCTCTGTTTTATTGTAACTAAGACTGGTTCTCTGGAACTAAATTACATTTTAATTTAATTTTAAGGTTAATAAACATATCGTTCAAACAGCAATAATATTTTTATTTTTTATGTTTAAAATGTATTTAAATTACTTGAAAAATGATGCCTTAACACAGAAATCAAACCTGGGACCTTTACACTTAGTATGCCAATGCTTTCCAGGATTCGTCGTGTGCTCGGGTTCATCCTTCACTCATAGGTTAAAACTGAGTCAGTGATGGATATGGCGGAAAACGTAGGTTTCATATGAGTGTTGAATCAAAATCCCAGTAATTATGAATAGCTTTGTAGTAATCTTAAGAGTGAGTCCATTGCAAACCATATCTAAATAGCATTTATATATATATCACATCTGAGTATGGCATTATCTTATTCCACTGGTGGTTCCCCACGGCCATCTCCAACTCAAGGATGTATAGCGCTTCTCTGCCAGTTCCCCACGGCTATCTCCAACTCAAGGATGTGTAACGTTCCCCTTCCAGTTCCCCATGGCCATATTTAAATTACTTGAAAAATGATGCCTTAACACAGAAATCAAACCTGGGACCTTTACATTTAGTATGCCAATGCTCACCAGGATTCTTCGTGTGCTCGGGTTCATCCTTCACTCAAAGGTTAAAACTGAGTCAGTGATGGATATGCGAAAAACGTAGGTTTCATATGAGTGATTAATCAAAATCCCAGTAATTATGAATAGCTTTGTAGTAATATTAAGAGTGAGTCCATTGCAAACCATATCTAAATAGCTTAAATAGCTATATATATATCACATCTGAGTATGGTATTGTAGCGTGTCAACCAAATGGATGAACAGCTACAAGAAAATATCTAATATTTTGGTGATTTGGTGCAAGATAGAAATTATATCAGCATATTTAATATAAACTGTCTCTAAAGTTATATCTTCTGATCTACTAAAGTTACTTATC
>CABFOV010001504.1:0-27532 GCA_902141375.1 Timema poppense
GTATTAAGTAGTTGTTGGTTATCGAGGAATTCATCAGTGCCACTCTGTTCTCTATGGCCGAGTGTTCAATAGTTGTTGGTTATCGAAGAATTCACCAGTGCCACCATGTTCTCTATGACCGAGGGTTTAGTAGTTGTTAGTTATCGAAGAATTCACCAGTGCCACCCTGTTCTCTATGGCCGAGTGTTTAGTAGTTGTTGGTTATCGAGGAAATCACCAGTGCCACCCTGTTCTTTATGATCGAGGGTTTAGTAGTTGTTAGTAATGATAAATTCACCAGTGCAACCCGTTCCTTATGGCTGATAGTGTTAAGTACTAGGTATATTTCTGAAGACCATTTATTATATGACTATGTATTTATAAAAACTTTAAGGAAATACGTTAATGGTATTATTTGGACCTGCTCCGTTGGCAACATGGTGTAAGGAATCACTCTCGCAATAGACTAGATTGTCGGTGACAGGGAGAGAGGAGTCCTAATTCCGGTCGGGTTTATTGAGGGTGGGTTTCTCCTATATAGCTTTCTACTCTCCCTTCACGCAAATGCTGGTACGGACATTTTCTCTGAAATTAAACTTTCTTAATCCTTAACTCACTATCATAATTAGCACATATCCGTAAAAGGTGGTAAGATACGATGCTAAAAAGATTATATTTTTAAATTAGAAGAATTCTTTTATAATGGGAATCGAACTAGAGATGTCTTATCATGCAAAGAAGGGTTTCGTTGATATACCCCTTTTATTTGCCTCACCAACTATTTCTAAGTCAATCTCTTTTTTGTATCATATTATATTACGGGATTTTAATAGGTATCAGCTTAAAGAGTCAATTTCACGGTTGATCAACCGGGAGGTTAGATAAAAGATAGCTCTTAAGCCATCAATTGCATTGAAAAGCTATTTTACGCATTAACTTAAGAAAAATGATCTTGGAATAATTTATATAGATTTTTTTATATTTATTATTTTTCAATTTTGTTGCATTGTTAGGATACAGTAAAACCCCAGTGGACCGAAACCCGGTATTTTGAAATTCCGTACAATTCTAGTACACTTTTCATAAAACGGGGAAAAATCAAGTCAATTGCAATATATTTGATTGTTTAACAAACTCAAAGCTAAAAGAGATTTGCTATAATCAGTGATACCTGATAATATTTGATTAAAATGTACATGTTGTAGTCAACACAACGTGTTTTCCTGTAACTAAAAATAATTATTATAATATATATTACGTGTTTACATTAAATATATAAATAAAAATTTGACTAAACTAGCCAACCGTAATTTAAAATTCGTGAAATTACTGTATTTCTTTATTATCAAGCTTAATATAATTTTCTGTTAATCCGAACAAGCTTCTGTCCTAAATAGTTCAGATTAACAATGTTCTAGTATGTAGCTAAACAGTCACTTGTCTCATTTTCAGGGTTTTTTAAAGTAAAATACAGAAATCTTCACCAAGAAGGGATATCTGTTCATAATGTACTACCTACCACCAAGAAGTGGCATCTGTTCATAATGTACTACCTACCAACCAAGAAGTGGCATCTGTTCATAATGTATTACCAAGCACCAAGAAGTGACATCTGTTCATAATGTATTACCTACCACCAAGTAGTGACATACTCGTAAGCTCGAAGGGACATTATGTTCATAATATTTTTTTGAAGTGCTATTTGTCTAGCCCTAAAATTAATAGCAGTTTACTAAAGCGTGAATAGAGAAAAATTCCATTTTCTCAAAATCGGCTATAGCGATTCTATCTCTCTCATTTTAGACTCAATAGTCAGAAATTACCGATTTAATTGCTCATAATTTATAAAAGAGAAATTTAATAGCAATGCAATAACCATAAGATATCCCCTAGTAAAATGATGAAAATTTTAACTGGAAGTCAAAATTTGAATACGAAGTGTTGACTCTTGGCAACCCAATATTGATATTTTGTATTGATCCAAATATACAAATTAAGACGTTAACTCCTTAAATATAAAATTATTAAATTTAAAACCACTAACAAAAATTGTTTTACGTATGTCTAGTGCAATTTGTTATCTGGTTTGCTAGTGTATATTTATCAAGAATTTTGAGTAAATATCTCCATTTCAAAAAAATACAGCAAGAAAGTTAGTAAGGAGTTCCGTACCATTTATTTATCTTAAGGAGTTGCGTAGATAATATGATTAAAATTGGAAATTACCGCCTATGTAAGTACCCTCACAGTCATTTTCATTAAATGTGTCATTTTTCTTTAAATGTTAAACAGTGTTGAAATATGAAATTTAATTAAAATTTATAGGACTGAATTTGAAAATATTTTTTAATTTCTTAACCTTTAATTAAACTACACTTAATTTAAGGATTAGATATATGATCCCGAAAAACACCTCTGGGTAACCGTATGAAAACCCTAGTTACCTAGTTTTCACCCAATCGGTAATACCTGGTTCCCACGATAAGTGAAACTGATCAAGAAAACGTATTCAATGCTCGATGTCATTTCTTCAGAATAGCCTAGTCATATTTTAAAAAGGCATAAAACAACAAACAAAACTACTTGTTCGGAGTACAAATGATCTAGCATTGACAGATAATGGTTTCGCACATGCTGCGTGACAAGCACATCATACCCCTAATTTTGAAACGCGCGAGTAGCGAGTTGTTAGCGTATTTCTCTCATCTCACACACAATATTCTCAAACCCCTTATTTGAAACGTCTGCGCTGTGAAAACTGACGTCACATGATCGAATAGCGAGCGGATTCTACTTGCCAGCCTCACACCGTGCGCTACAAGCCTTGTCTGTCGAGTAGAGCACAATATAACAAAATGGATGCCACCCCCCTCTTCTGTTCCAACCTTCTGAGAGTGATTTTGTTGAAATAAACCTACCATTGTACAAAATAGGTTTATAGAAGCAAAAAATATGATTGCTTTATTTTATACACTTTCTTCAATCCTTTGATTAAAATATTTGTTTGATTGAAATTAAAATAATACATAATAATGTTTTCAAAATTACTTAACCGTCAATTAGGCTGTGTTGGTAGCATGACATCCTCATAATCTAAATGTTGAGTGTTCAAATTATGTCATCTCAAACTTTATTTTAAATGTATCGGACTAAAAAAGAAAACATTTAATTTCAAAGCTGTATTAGTAAGCATATAATTAGTTTTAAATATTTTTATATAAGTATATAAGGTATTTGTCCTACGTAGACTACCATGATATTCTTCATTAAAGATAATTTAACACGGTAGTAAATTAAAAATAGTACATTAGTTTTGAAATGTTTTGTGTAGTTATTTAAAAGTTAAATTAATGGGTTTTATGACATAAAATGTACACATTTAAAAACGAGCTTGAGAAAGCTAATTATTAATTCGCATAGTAAAAACCTTTAAGGCATATTTATGTTTTAAAAATAATTGTGAGAGTAAAATAATAATTTACTGAATTCTAATTATTAACAAGTGATTTAAATTCAGACAAAAAATTAAAATATTATAATCGAGGTGGAATCAATCCCGTGAACTCCTGTAATTCAGAGAAGTACGTTGCCAAGTTAGCTAAAATGATGTTGAATATGAATACGGTTTAACTTCTACTGATATAACCCAAGAAAATCTTGAGACAACAAACTTAGATGCAAGCAACTGGAAAACTATGTCTTAATAACATGAAACAAATCGTTTTAGATGATACACTCAATACAATAATAGTGTTTACTTTCAGTTACGTATCCTGTATAATGGCGTGTTGTGGCATCCCATTGCCCAAATCCTTTAGTACGTCATGGTTTTACAGTGTCGTCAGAGTGAAAACTCAGTCCCAAGTGAAACAACGCTGCACCGACTCACACGACAGTAGACACCTTTCAAAATTAGCTCTGTTTTGGTATAGCCTGCGATTTTCAAGTTTGCTCGCTAGCGAGTATTTTCGCAAGCTACAAAATTAGGGATCCTGCTCCACGCGTGCTCCTAACGTTCTCAGACTTGCATGCTCAGCAAAAAGCATTAAATCCACGCATCGTGTAAGCCAGGCAAAATGGCTCCAGTCCCAGTATTAAACAGAAGGACGGCGTTGCAAAAAAACAAACTCTTTCAGATTAAGGTGTTCATAAAATTCCAACATCCATCTAAATATCAATTTCAATTTGTTTGACTATAATAACAATTTCTCCATTGGGGATGAGAAAGTATAATAATAGAGAGCCTTTAAGCTACGACATCATTATGTTACGTCTAGTGAACGTTTAAGTTGATCCCAATAGTTAGACGTGATCTTTCAGGATCGTGATTTTACACTCCTTCAGCCCTATTTTTTTATTTTAAAAAAATTGTATTTTTTTACCAGTGGGTGTGAAACAAGGTATCTACTTTGAATGACGAAAAAAAATAGGGTATTTGAAAACAAGGTGTTTCTAAAGTACATTTGGTTCAAAAAGATATGAGGCTACTGTGGAGTGGAGAAGGTTACATAATGATGAGTAACGTATCCTGTATACATCAGTAGACTTTGTTAGGATTATAAAATCTGGTAAACTACGGTGGCTAGTACATGTATCGTGAATGGAAGTGACGTGCTAAAAGTATTTAACCCTTCACAATAATCGTTAATTCTTTGTTCCTAGATATCTTTCCTATAAACATAAAAAAACACTAAAATTATGTTTATACCCAAGACTATGTTAACTACATTTTCGCTAAATGCACAAACTTATTGTAACTCCCGAACCGAGGGTGTGTTCAAATATATTATTTGACTCTACCTACTTTTTCAACTTTAGTGAAGACTTGAGGAGAAATAAGGAACATCGCGCGCAAGCGCATGAAGCTCCTAACCGCAGTCAACTCTTCTTTCCAATAGAAGTAGGCGTCACGGGATCGACTCCCACCTCTCTACTAAACTGGAACTACGAATGGAGAATTAACACTTTTCCTTCCTCGCCCCACCTTCACCCACTATTTTGATCATATAAATGTCGGTGCTAATCCCACTAAATGCTATTTATTATTCAATCAACTACTGACAAAAATACGCTGCTATGTTTGATTGTGATTGCCAGCTGCTCAAACCTTTCTGATATATGTGAAGAAGGTAGTGATTGTTTAGCCAACTAGGTGGAAAAATTCCTTCTGAGAAATGTTTAGTCACTTGACGTTTGCTTGAACGTGTAGGGATACGGTTTTCATTTTTTTTTCTGTTGGATTACAGGCATTTTTTCTGACAATTTATTTAAATTCATTTTATAATAATTTAATACTGATAGTTCTTAGGAGTAGCTTACTCACTTAAGGTATTGAATTATGTTATAAAAAGCAACGCTTACTTGACTATGATATTTGTCTAAGCATTTTAACTTAATTACTTGCCCTAGGACTTGTGTAAGTCGTAAATTATTAATGTATATATGTTTGGCGTTTTTAAAAATCTTCTCACAAAAGCAGTACAAGATTTACAACAGTTTATATATCGAGTGTAGTTTGTGGAAGCACTTTGAGCTTATGGGATCCATCTTTAACGTTGACTAGAGAAACCAGAGTAAATTTCAATTGTATGAATTTACTGTTTCATATTTAAATATATACTCCATTTTTAACAATTACCAGTGGTAAACAATAGAAAATAACACGTTTGAACGAGGACAAATCGTAATACCAGCATGAGATATATTCCAATTTTCTACTTTCATGTGTTCATATGTCAAGTAATGTTATCTTCAGATGCCATTTTCCATGAATATTATCAATATTAATAAAATAACAAAAGTAATATATTTTAAATTTTAGCCACATATAAAAGATTTTTATATTTAAAAAAATCCTTACTAAGAAAAAATTGGGCTTTTGCTCCCTTGGTGATCTATTTTTCTCTAAATTATGTGACATGTCATGTTTTGTTGTTTCAGGGACGACGGTACGCCAGCAGAGCACGAGCTGGAGAACTGAACACAAGGCCGCACGTACTCTTGGTATCATCATGGGTGCCTTCATGTTGTGCTGGTTGCCATTCTTTCTCTGGTGAGTAGTTAGTGTGTCAGGGTATAAGATTAATAAAGGGGGTGGCTGCACCCAGTTTCTCAAATGAATTATTTAAGGGCCAGGGTATAAGATAAAGGAAGGGAGTGGCTGCCCTTATTTCTCCAATGAATGATTCAAGGGTCAGGGTAAAAGATAAAGGAAGAGGGTGGCTGCCATTATTTATCTAATGAATTACTTGGGGGTCAGAGTGTATGACAAACGAAGGGGATAGCTAACCTTATTTCTCCAATGAATGACTCGAGGGTTAGGGTTTAAGATAAAGGAAGCTAGTGGATGCTCTTATTTCTCCAATGAATTATTTGGGGGGGTCCGGGTGTAAGATAACGAAATAGAGTGGTTGCTATTATTTATCTAATGAATGAATAGGGGGTCAGGAAGTAAATAAAATAAAGGAATTGTAATGATCTCGTTTTATTGAATTGATTTCTAATGCATTTACATTTAGGCTGTGCCAATTTTATTTATTCTGACTGTACTGTTGCTGTTTTATTTCCGTACACGTGTAAGCAGTCTACGGTGAACGACATTCAGTTTGCTTGTTTACAGCCCTCAAAATAATTAAAATAAAAAACCTCGTAATGTAGGTGCGAGAAAAAAAGCAATATGCTTAATTTGTAAATTATATGGTTTTTATGTTATTTTTCTAGAAGTAGATTTACTTGTGTCCGTAAGAGATCAGCAGCTCCGGGCACAATCTGAGTTTGAAGTCTGGTAATTAGTGTTTGTTTTTGCTTTTACTAGACAGAGTTGTTAACTGTCGATTTGGGCTAAGACGTGCGTGTACTGATGGCAAATTAATTATGATCTATATATATATAAAGTAAATCAACTTTCAAGCATTTACTTTTCGACAGCCAAACAAAAATTATTTCTGTGATTTCTAAATAAAATTTATATTAAATAACATAATAAAATGTGTTTAAATCATAAGATACTTAAATCGAAGATCGTAGGTACTTTATGAAGATACCGTATCACGACAGAATGTGATGGTTGCACTTATTTCTCTAATGAATGATTGAAGGATCAGGATGTAAGATAAACGAAGAAAGTGGCTTCCCTTATTCATCTGATTAGTGACTTGGGGTTTAGGGTATAAGATAAAGGAAGATAGTGGCTGCCCTTATCGTTCTGGTAAGTGATTCAAGGGTTGGGATATAAGATAATAAAAAAGGAAGTGGTTACCATTATATCTATCTCTGGTGAGTAATTTGGTTGAGAGGGGCAGGATGTACTGCGGGAGATAAGGAAGATTGTAAGGAGATAGGAAGATAAAGCTTGAAAGGGGGTAAATATGGATGGAAAGTTTTAAATTTCTAAATTTTTCTTTTTGCTATACATTTCAATTTTTATTCTCTTTCCTACACTTAGCTGAAATTTGTAATGATCTAACGAGTATATGAATCCTTCCAAATTATCTTTTTAATTTATATGACGCTCTACAAGACATCCTTTCCTCCATTATTTTGTAATTATAAATCCTGAGTAAATATGTCACAAGCACGTAACGGCGATGTTAGCACCAATATCTTATCGTATTAAACAGGCATTAGCGAGCAATGGTTTATCGTCCCAAATTGAATTACTCATGGCTCAAATAGATTAATAAGGTACTAATGACTTGTTGATGTCAAATACAATAATGGGTGTTATACTGTGTGTGTATGACTTTATGTATAATAATTCATTACTAGCTACTGCCCACTATTGAATTGATATATAGTATCTGTATCAGTGACAATTAGTTTATTCCCTAACACATCAAGCATTTAAATTTATTTAGAATAATGTATTTTATTACAAGTATTTGAAAACCATACCTTGTAGGATAATCAAATATATCAGATTACGATAGGCAGGACATGCAGTGTGAATGGAATATTATAGAACCATGTTCAGGGTAGTGTCTGGCAAGCCCAATAGGAAGAGACCAATAGGAAGACCTAGATTCAGATATGAGCATAGCATTAGAATAGGCATGAAAAAGTTAGAGAGGGTGTAATAGGATGGACTGGACAGAACTAGTGCAATATATGGATAGGTTTTTATTAAGGTAGACTGGATGGAACTAGCTCTATAGAGAGATAAGGTGCAATGAGTTGAACTGGATAGAGCTAGTGCAAGATATTGATAAAGTGTAATGAGGTGGACAGGATAGAACAAACTCAAGATAGATATAGGTTTTTATTGAGGTATACTGGCTAGAGCTAGTTCAAGATAGTGATAGAATTTAATGAGGTGGACTGGATAGAACAAACCCAATATAGCTATATGTGGTGTAATTGTGTAAATGTAGCAGTGAACCTTCGAGTTCTTAATGCCATAAAGTTAGTATTACTAGTATGCAATACTTCAATTTCCAAAATTATTCTTATGATTCTGTTTTGTGGGCTCTCATTAAATAATATTACTAATGATGATAGTTGTCTCCTTTAAATGAGAATAAATATATATATTATTTTTTGAAGTAGTCTTTCGAATAGTTGTCTCCTTTAAATGAGAATAAATATATATATATATTATTTTTTGAAGTAGTCTTTCGCTATTTGTTTAGGTTATATTCTAATGTACTAATTACGGTAATAGTTTTAGAGATGCGGAAGTTTATATTTAGAGTAAGTGTACCAGTATTTGTGTGGAGAAAGTGTGGAAAACCATTTTGGAAAGACCACCTTCATTACAGCCGACCGAGATCAAAACCCCAATCGCTCCGTCATCGGCAGTCTAGTCCAATGGTTCTCAATTACCTACCAGTCAAGAACACTCCAAAAGCCTCTTTGAAATGAGCGGATCCCCCGTTATTTCTAATAATTAGAATATATTATATTCTATGTATAGAAAATAGCACCGCTCCCTTCCCCCATATTAATAATTCATGTCATAAAACCTTCAAAACTGAGAATTTTGCATAGTAAATCAGAGTCAAATGTGTTTTTACATACTTTTATTTTTTACACCAATTATATTTGTAATAGTAATGATGTTTATAATAGTACTAGCTGACAAAACAAAAGGGTTAGATAGGCCTACATGAAACCTTATTGATTATGCAAATGTTTCAATTGATTCATTTAGGTCCAGTATTAGTGAGCTAAGTTAAACCTCTTCTTTTTTCCCATCACTTCTTGAAGATCAGGTTGAAGGCTTTGACTCAAAAATCCGAATGCATGTCAAGTCTGTTTTTATACTTGTTTTTTATGTAGCACTGCGCAGGTGGGTGAGGAGGAGGGGAAGCTTTTTATTGATTAAGATTAGGCCTACTGTTGTTTATTTATTATTTAAACTTTTTATTTTGTTAAATTTTGGTGGTTGTCGGGGACCTCCTTTTGGAAACCACTGGTATAGTCTACAGAGATAGTGACGCCTTAAACCTAAGGCCACCGAAGTGTATGAGAATTAAATAAAGTTTTAAGTTGTCTGTTTGCCTTTCCTTAACTTTTGAGCTAGTGGATGGAGCCTAGACCAATTTGAAACGCACACAAAGACAGTTATACCGACATTTTATTTATAATTATTTCTCCTACCATATTTGGTAAACTACTTGTAGACATGTAACTTGTTAAAATATAGTTGGGGCATATTTTAAAAATAAAAGTAACATAAAAGGTGTAATTATACGTGATTGTACACCTCTTTTAAACTATAGTAAATGTTGTCAGAATATGGCCAAAGATTTTGTAAGAAATTTAATATGACCATTTTCCCAATATAACTCGGTATTAATAAAAGTTATCTTTTTTACACCTTAGAAAGAGTTTAAATACATAGCCAAGATGTATAAGGCGTTATATTCTCATCTCGTTTGGGATCTGAATGTCCTTTCTTAACACTAATGCTTATCTAGACTACCATCTATAAGCTACCATTATCATCCGTATTTCAAATTGTTTTATAACATCGGTGTATCTACATATTAATTAATCAAATAGAATATGTAAAGTATAATATGGGTGAAGTGAACCCACATTTACGTCGAAGAAACGTAAATCATTTTGAAAAAAAAGTGTTACCAGTAGGGAGTTAAACCTTAATCTCATCACCTACAAACCAGACTAGACGAGATTGATGCCTTCATCCAAATATCCACCTCTCAGCTTAGGTAGATATTATTTATTTAGTGGAACATTAGTAAAAAAAAAGTTATACTTTCAAAGCAATATTTTTTTTAAAAAAGAACTTACGCTAATTGGATGAGTATGATAAGAGGAAGAACGTTAGAATAAATGTATCCATATTTTGGTGGAAGTAGAGTGGGATACACATTTAGGAATAAATTACCTTAGACCAGGATTCGAGCCCGTATACCCTCGTTACTGCCAATCAAGTCTAATGCGAGAATTACGTCTTAGACCATGTGACCATAAATGTGGATCACAATAGAGTCGATGTACATGATTAGTCAATCCACTGCGGGGATTGAAAATATAGTGGGCTAGACAAAGTTTGATCATGGGAATTTTTCATTTCTTAGTACAGTTGTCTCGGCGAGACAAGAAACCAATATGAGTCCGTATTGACAAAATAGAAATGTCCGCAAGCAATATATAGTAGGAGGAAGATAAATAAATAAAGATATAGTGAGAAGGAAGATAGCGCCTATCTTTTCCTCAGCAATATACAGTTTCCTGGCTGCATAGTCTAAAGCACCCAAAGCCAAAAATCAAAAGACAAAGGTACGTGAACAACTTCAAAGGGTACGTGATTTCTCTCAAGTTTTACTATTCATAAAATATTCATCGATACTCACAAGTCTGATAAACAAATAAATGTAGATTTTGACAGTTCCTAGGTGCAGATCCAGAGGCACCGGTTTCGATACTTAGTGCTTCCAGTTTTTCTTTGAAGCAGTGGGTCTGGAACGAGGTCAACTCAGCCTAATGAGTACAAATGAGAAGCCACTTTAATAAAATAGTAGATACTCTGGTCTATAAAACCTAGATTAACTGTTGGAGGGTTCATTGTTCTAATCATAAGACACACTTTATCCACAGTTGTTGGCATTATCCTGGCCAAAGATGGTGACTTTTCTGTCAGTATGGGTCGATTGCTTTTATAAGATTTCTTACCCTCTATCGCGGATTTGTTAAACTTACCATTTAAACTTAATTTTTGAAACTTGGAATAGCTATCCATACTTTAAAATATGTCAGCTATTCATTTTCTAATTTTTTAGAAGTTGAAAGAGGTTCTTTGGTTGGAACAGAGTTTCCCAACCTCAGCAATGCCAGCCCCATGGGGGGGAGGGTTGGTTTTCTGGGGGTGGTATTGATGAGTTTAACATTTTATAAATATTGAAACAATAATTTTATATTAATAATAACAGTCCACAAAATATATTTTAACAAAAGGGTCTAAAATTGATAAATTCACCAAAACGTATTGAAATTAATCAAAATTTATAAAATCTAATTATATACTAATATATCTACTTATTTATACAAAAAATATTTATTTTGAAATAATCACTTATGTATGCACAATGTTACATGAATTTAAGGATATTATCACTTATTTTAGCATTCTAATCATATTTAATTTTGGGTTGAGTAGGAGGTGAAGAATGCGTTATCCAGTATCCAATATTCCAATCAGAAGTGGGGAATGTACTAAAAAAAAATGTTTGGAAGTGCTTGAATAGACCACGGCTGCTAAAAGGCTATGCGATTGGATAAAGTTGGTGAAACATTGGTATAAGGCGTCACTCTCACAATAGACTAGATTACTGATAATGTTAATATCTAGGTTTATCATTACTTGTTTTTAAATTCTCTTCTATTTCTTCTAATTTTAAGTTTTTATACATCACAATTGAGTCAGTGTGAATATTCCTATAGCCTGAATGAGTAGTAAAACAAGGTGGTCCTACACAAATAAAATGTTTCTGAACGCACCAGTTAAATCTATAAGTAATAATCTTTTCCTCGACAGGTATGTGATAACTACACTCTGCGGGGACGCCTGCCACTGTCCTGACATGGTCATCGCCGTCCTCTTCTGGATAGGATATTTCAACTCGGCGCTCAACCCGCTCATATACGCGTATTTCAACCGGGACTTCCGGGAGGCGTTCAAGAACACCCTCCAGTGCGCCTTCCCCTGCTGCTTCAGCTGTTGGAAGTCACCCACCCCCACGCAATATGTTTAGCTAGACCTCGTTGGCACCTCGTCGGACCGGGCCGTGAGGACTTACAGTCAGGTGGCCTTGAACCGGATTGACCTTCAGGGTCAAGGTCAGTTCACCTTGGGGTGCTAGCGCTAACATCAATCCTTATAATCTTCCATAAAGACAGATTTTTTTTTTGGGGGGGGTGGGGGGGNAAAGTCTTTTCATCTATTTTTGTGGGGCATGTGTCGACAAAATTGATTCCTCTTGACTATTAGTATTAATATGTAGGGAAAGGATTTACTAATTATTTAGTGATTTAACCTAAGAGGGAATTAGAGACTAGACTGTTATTGAACATAGTTGTAAAAACCCTTAAGGAGTATGGCACTTTCTAATAAAAAAAAATCTTAAGACAAATAATCATGAAGAGCTATTATGTATATAAATATTGTGCTACGTTAATTAGATAATACTAATTATTTGGACTGTTGACTAACAACAGTATGAAGTTATGAAGCAATTAACGTACCAGCACGGGTACTGAAAATTTCTTAAAAGAGCTTTTTTATGCTAACAAATATTTATTTAATATTAGTTCCTATTCGTCAAAATACGTAAAGAATCAATGAAGTAAAATAGCATAATTTATTGTTTATATTTATAAAACGTTTTTATATTGTCATGAAGAAAAATAAATTGATGGCAACTCTTTTTTTTTTCAACCATTTTATCCCACCGTCTATAGTTTTAAATCTACTGGCTCCCAGATTATTTTAACGAGATACCTTGTGCAAATTACATTGGGGTGAAATTAGTTTAATGCCAAAATGATATTTATAACAAGTTGTTATAATTTATCACTGCACAACAACCAAAGCAATAAAGTCCATTGTTCTACAGTGGTATACTGATTCACTATGTGTTTATTTTGTTATAACTTTTATACATAAACAGGAGATTTTTATTAATTATATGTGTCGTAATATTTCTTCTTTTTTTTTGTATTAATAATAATATGTAATTATAAAATGCATGGTTTATTTTATATTTTGTATGTTAAGTTTCTCTCCTATATGAACAATAAGTAAATATGGTTACGTAATATGAGATTAAATGTTACCCAAAACAATGGGTGATTGAAGCATACTCAATGAATCTAGAATAATAAATTTTTAGTAAGCTACAAACAACAGCCACTCAATTGTGAATAATTAACAAACGTCAGAGTGCATGAAATAATGTATACATTAATAAGATCAGAATATCTACTCTATATAAATACGTACATATATAAACACATATATACATATATACATACACATATACAAACGATTAATTTATTTTATTTTATTGATATTAATATAAACATACGCACGTACACAAAAACACACAAACATAATATCACTACCCTTCATTATAATCTTAAGGTTATTTAACAATTGAGATTTTTTGCCACAAAGGCTATACTTTATAAAGTATTTTACTGACACTAACAAATTGTTTTGTGTTTAATAAATTAATTATATTTATTCATATATATCTTCTCGAAATGTAATATATTTATAATCTTGATATGTTGAGTAAAATTTTAAATAAGCCATCGATTAAGAATATAATATTCAGAATTGACTGTACAATAAATTTAACCAAGGTGCAAATAACCCAAGTGGGTGGTAGGACGCAGTTCTAAAAAAATTAATCAACCAATAATAATGTTATAAGGGTAACTAGCAACCTTAGAATAAAAACAAAGTTGTATGTACTGCATCTTGCTGAAGAAATATTTTTAAATTGAAATAACGTAACGATACTAAACCAAGGTTAAGTTTCAAAACAATGGACTACGTAAGCCTCTGCCAAAATTAGAAAGATTGGTAAAGGATTTATGAGGAAAAAGTTCGGATTATAAGCCAATCTATCTGTGGTTGGTTACCTTGTAGCTAGGTAGCTAATTGCACCATCTATTTATATTTTTAATTAAAAATTATAATTGAAAAACGTGGGGGATCACTTGAAATATAAAGAAAGACAGTATATTTCTCACTTTAAATATCCAGAGAAAATGTGTATACACATTAGATATAAGAGTTAACCTGACAAATTGAAAAAAAAATATTACTAAATAACACGTAAATATATTATTTATATGTTTTAAAAAGTTTTTACTAATAACACATAAGGGCTTTACTCGTATAAGTATATTAAATTGAACTTATAGTGAGTTAAATTCCATAATAAGCACTCAAGACCCATTATGTATAGCTTTGACTTAACCAGTAGTCAAAACTTTGAAATTTGTATAGGATATTGTGCTTCGTTCTAAAAAATAAAGTAGTTTAGAACATGTCATGAACACTACTGCACTTAGAGGTCGATCAGCTTTAAGGCACAATCAATATCTTCTCTTTATTCGTGGATCTAGATATAATTAAAATGAATGGGTTACTTTTAAATTAAATTAAAAGTAATCCGTAAAAACTTGCATACGTATTAGATCTTTTGTTAACTTGAAAATTGTAAATGATATTGAAATTAAAATTAGCGAAAAATTAGGAAAATTATTTGAGTTTGTTTATTAAAAATAATATGCGTACTTTTGAGAAATGTGTGAAAACATTTAGTAATATTTATAACATTAAATTTGAATATATTTTAAGTTGTATTTCATTTTTAATAATGTCATAATTCTAAAAATATTTCTACTTAATATTGTGTGCTTCTTTTCCAAACGGATTAAATATTTTTTAAATGATGATTATCATATTTACAGGAACGTAACATTTGATATTAAAATTAATAAATAGATGGTTGCATAACAGTTGTTTAGTTATTTAAATATTTATTCTGGTTTAATGTAACATTTTTGAAAAAAAAAAAAAACACGTCATTTTGATATTTTATTATATTAGAGTATATAGTTGTCACGTTAGGCTTAATACTTTCAACAACAAAAATTGTGGTCTATTTCAAGGTTTTAAAGCAGCCATGAAATAAAATGGGGTATTTGAAGTAAGTAAAGTTATTAATTATTAGTGTTTAATACACGTTTTACAAATTTGAACTAGGTATTAAGATATAATCCGAACAGATACAGCCTTTATTAAAATATTGTTTAAACTTTTTCACAGCCTATAATGAATACAAGTTTATGCTTGGCGTATTAACCTCATACTAACACTAATGGAGTTGGGATGGTGAAGGTAGAATTAAGATGAAATGCACACTCATTTACATGGAATAAGTGTGAACAACTCTATTAGAAAGAAAAATATCCTTAGTAAGTCCAGCCCAGCTTAGAGTCCCCACCTCCCCTAAACAGGCAAACCAGACCAAAATTGTCTGAAACTTTAGCTACCATGCCAAGGATGTTAATATAAAAACAACTATTAAAAGGAAACCTCAAAAAAGATTTTGTTTTAGTCGATGATTCTAAACTTCTAAAAATAAAACTTAGCAAACACACACACAAAGTAAACACAAAAAAATATTGGATAAAAGTGTAACATTTTGTACACTAATTTTTGTACCTAATCTATCTTATTTTGGGCATGGTTAACGTCAGTGGTTTTCTTTACACTCCATCATCTACTATGGCTTAGCCTGTTTACTCTTCACAATCTCTTTACGTCGTGAAAAACATTCCTTGCCAGACTTTGTCTTCTTAGGGGGTGGTTACAAAAAGCTACAAGAGAATATTTGCATACTAAACACTTTTTCGTTTCTTTGGAGATAGAAGATGTAACACAATTTGTGCTTGCACAAAAAAAAGAGAAGGGGGAGATTGGGAAAATTGTTAGGGCCTAAGGTATAGTCAAGAAAGGAAACCGAATATAAATTCCACTTATTACTGAAACGATTAGAGAAACAATAAAAAAAATAGTTAATCTCATTCATGGATTTTGTTTATAGTTGAGAAGTTCAAGCAAAAAATTCACTTAGGCCTATTTGTTATTATATTCCCAAAAAAGAAGTAAAATTTATTTAGAACAAAATACTACATATCTCCCTCTAAATAAATCTATTCCTAGCTTAATCAAATATGAATATTATTATTATTATCATGCTAGGCTCTGAAAGTTTTATAATAATGTATAGTTTACATATTTCTCAATACTATACATATGTAAAAATAATACAAATAATCCGTTTTATTAAATAATATCAACTGTTTTAAAAACCTAATCATTTTAATTGGCTGTATCTAAATCAATGTATTTGTTTACAAAACAGAAATGTTTGCAAAATGTGAAATTCCATTTGGATAATTTTAAATTTAGTGAATCTTTACTTTTTATGTGTGGCCAAACCCAAAATTGTGAGCTCGAAAATTATGGTGACAAAAATGAAACAGTTTGATGGATTTTTTCAAACTTGATAGTTAGATGTTATAAGGAAATACCTCAGGATATTTTTATGTTGGCCGTACCCTTAAATTAAGGGTAGATTACTCATGAGTGAGTTTATTGAATTCCAAATTTTTTGAAAATGGCTTTTATGGCCATGTTCAAATTTATTATCTAGGAAGTGTTGACTTCCCAAATAACATTGTATACTTTGATTTTGGGTAAAAGCTCATAAAAATGTAGTTTACTGATGACTGTTTTTTCTAATGTGAATATTTCAAAACATGGATCTGGCAATAGATCAAAATGGGTATTTGGTAAGTTTTTTTTCATATATGGTTTTCTAAAAATAAATATCATATTGGTTAATTTAAAAAATAAAATATAAAGCTCTAATAATTTTATTCAAAGTAGGTACCGGGAGATTATTTCACATGATTAATACAAATATATGTTTGTTTTTCTAAAATAAATTAATTTAAAGGTAGTTTACTTCCAATAGATTGTAGAAAATTATATTTTTATCAATATTCGCCTTGAATATTGAGCTCAAAATAGGCATATGGGAATAGGTTTTTCACGGTAAATAAGAATATTTTTTAGCGTAGTTTATAAATATTTTTTTAATTTAAAATTTGTCAGAAACATTCTAACAGTTTGGCTTAAAATGTATATATTAAGAGCGTTTATTGGTATTATTAACAAGGTGATGTGATTGTTTATATGAGAAAAACCTTACTTTACGTTAGTTTATACTGAAAACCTATTTTTGATCATTTTCTTCCGAGTTATAAAACAATGCATTATAGTCTTTGTGCAATTGTGTTATTGAGCAATATATTATTATTATTATTATTATTAGCACCGCGTCTTACTACCCATTCGGGTTATACGCACTTACGCTAAGGTGTAATGGTAGGGTGATTGTGAGATGAAATGGAGGACCTACAGTTTAACGTGGAATCCGAACCACGGGGGAGGCCTGGCATTCCCCACATTCACAAGATGTCTTGTCAGAGGTGAAGGAAGGGTTTGGTAATCAGTTAAATTTATGCCAGGACCGAGGATTAAACCCCGGCCACCAGCATAGAAGTCTGACACCTTTCCCCTAAACCGCCAGGTCACCAGTTTGAGCAATATAAGACTAAACTTAGAACTTTGTTAAGATATTTGAACGTTTTAATTATATGAAAAAAAAAGGCATAAATGCTTAATTTCAAATGAAAATTGTAACTTTCTTTATCCGCAATTTTATTTGTAAGTGGATTAAATTGCTTTAGAAAATGTGAACCAAATCATTTAAGTCATTACTCGTTATTAAAAATAAATAGTCTTCCCTTCATGTCAAAACATTTGGTGTGAAACTTTTTAAGTTAATATCTTCAACGTCTCTTTGTGATGCAAGCTGAAGGAATGTTTTTGAAAGGTTGGTCGCGTGTGGTTCGGGTTCATTAAACTCTTTGACTTTCTCCCGAAGGTAACGGAGACAAGGAAACACTTAGTTCCAGTGCAGACCACCCCCAACCCCTGGTCGTTCCCCGACTGCCAATCAAATTAAAGGGCTCGCTGACTTGATCACGTATCACCATAGTGAAACAGTGGTCCAAGGATCACAATAATAGTATTTTACATAACACCTTCAATAACAGATGAACACGTGGTATACAGCATTTCAAGCTCATTTAGACTGGTTCTATGGTGACTGGAAGATCGATGTTTGAAACCCAGTCATATGTACCAAGGGTGGTATTAAATTAATGATGACGTAGAAGGTCCAAGACATATCAAAAACTAATGTAAAAAATGTATCTAATTGTGGTGGAAAAAGTAATTACTTGCAAGTCGTTAGGACGGCCTTTTCATATAATCGATAATTAAAAAATACAGAAAATTTTAAATTTTAAAATTGCTTTTAAGAAATAAGGTTCAAAAATTTTTCAAGCCTATAGAAAAAAAACTCCTTGGTATGGAATAAAATTGAATGTTGGCATAGGAGTAAATATACTTTGCGAACTAGCTTGGTGATGTCAGAACAAATATAATTTCAAAATTGAAAAACGGTAAATATGAGAGCTAGAAATTGATACAACTAATGTAGAACATTATTTTAGGTGTGGTTGAAAATTTAAATTAGGCAGGCCCAGAAAATAAACTCGTCAGATAGCCAAATAAGTTTTAAATTTCAAAATGGAAACGTGGGAACTGTAAAGGATTATAGGGGTGGGACAGTAACTTTATATTAATTCTCAATTAACTATTAGAATATCTACCTCTCAGTGGGGAAGAAAATTTATATTTATCAAATTGGTAAAAATATCACCCCCGAAAGCATAAAGGTTCAAAGGTTTGGAAATAAAATAATAGGCGTCCAAACCATGAATGAAAATTGAGAGGAGGGAGGGCCAAAGCTACTAAAATAATAGAAACAATAACATTTCGATTTATAACAGTTGGGCCAGGAAATCTCTTATCCAAAAAGTTCATGCTTAGTTGGGTCACGGTCACTGACAAGAAGAATTATAGTCATAGCTTAATTAGGCCATGGTCACCGATTAGGAAGATTATCGTCATATTTTGTCCACAATCCCTGGCCAGGAGTATTATCTTCATAGCTTAGTTGGGACTAGTTTCCACTAATATTCTTGCCTTTTATTAGGTTGAGCACGCTTAGGTTAGGTTTGGCTAGGTTATTTTAGATTAGCATTTAATCTTCTTGCCATCCATCACTTGCTGTGTTTAGCTAAGCTTAAGAAAACATTTACAGAAAACCCTATTGAAACCCCACAACAGCCGTGGCCAAGTTAGTACACAACCACGCTTCGCTTTGTTTACAATTCCCAAGAATGAACGTGCGGTCTTAATTTAATTTGGGATTAACAATAGCCTTTTTATCTCAGGTCATAACATGCTTACATAACCCAACTGTAATACGCTTAAAATGTCAATATGTTAAACAAAAAAACCTATAAATAAAGAATACCTAAGATAAAGATGATTTTAATAGGGATCCTTGGATCCTTAATGCTGTTGTTATATACATAAATTTACTATTATTATTATTATTATTACTACTATTTCACTTGTGTTAATTAATTATGGCATGTTGTTAACTAAACACTTGAAAATGACGCCTGCGGCTTCCCAATTACTGCGAGTTTTCCTCAAGCAATATCTACATTCTGGGTTTTAAAGACAGGACCCTAGCTATACCCTCCTCTGAATTTCTTTCCACAATATATATGTACACACACACATATATATATACACGAAAGAGAACAGTGGTTTAGTGTTCTAGGTCACGCCGAGTCTATCTTGAGTATCTTTTTGGTGAAATAGATTGTACGAGTACTATACAGGCATGCGAAATAAAAAAGAGAGTAAAGACGTCATCCTTAAGGAATAAATTTGAAGGGGGCTTTCCTGTTCTGCACTGTTCTTTGTAAAAGTAACACTTTAGTTAACCCCCCAACACGAACTGCATGAGATATGAATAAAGGGTTAAACTAGGGTGGAATGTACAGGGATACAGAAAGGATATTTGGTGTAACGGAATCTCACCCTTACGAAATATAGTATTGTTATTTTGAAAATTTAAAGCTTCTGAGTCTTTAATTTTTCCATTTTTAGGGTTTATATCAAATAGTAGTTGATATAAACTGATGGAAAAGTAAGAATGGAAAAGGGGAGTATTAGAAGTATGACGCGGTATAAAACCATTATTTTGGATCAACGAACCCTTGACAGTGAATTAAGGAAAACCATTTTTATTCCTTATATAGTCTTATTCTTATCCTATTTCATTGATGTCTCGGAAAAACTCTACCACTTATTTTATTATTTATCTGAATATTATAATGATGTCTTAAAATTGGTATTTTTGAACACAATATTCATAGGAATAAAATTATTTTTTATGGATTCCGGTAGGATAACAGGTCGTTTAGATTTATATATTATTTCAAAAATAAGTGCATACCTAGTTTTTTTATTAAGTTACGGAGGTATTTAGATCAAAACAAAAATTAAAATTAGTTGTTTGTAATTTTTTTTAGAAAATGTATAAAACAGGGGTGTTTTTATTTGAATTCATTAAAAAATTATAATCAAAGAAGTACTTTAAGGCCCTTGGCCATGTCGAGTGCAAATCTAAAGCTTATTTTGTGATATGATGCACGGGAGGGTAAAGGCGGGGCGTGGCTTCACAACTGACCAAAGTATCCTTCTGTGCCAACAAGAACAGATGGATCACGGAAACAGTAGATGGCGCTGGCTACCGGACAGGTCTTGCGAAAAAATTCATACGTTTGGAAATATCAGTTATCTCAAGAGCGAGCGAAATTGTTATGTTAATATTTTCAACACCCCTTCTATGATAACGAATTGATGTTTATTAATTGCTACATTTTCTTTTATTTTTATGTTAAGAACCCGGCAGTTTTCTCTTTAAAAATTTCAATTTTGTCAATATTTGATCACTGTTAAAATTATCATTAGTGGAGGTGTGTATATAAAATTATAACTTAATCAACATGCTTTTATTCTTGAACAACCCGTTTTCAAATAGTAAATTGCAAAATAATAAAAATTCTTGAAGATAACTGATTGATACCATGGCTCTGCGTTTACATGCTAATTGAAAAGCGTCAATCGCCTCAAATGTAAAGGTTAAAATTTACTAACTAGCAGTAAGTATTAAGGTCAAATATTATCCGCTATAGCGTTTTAGTTTTAATTTTGTCTTTTAAGTCAATACTGACGTGAGAATATACACGAACGTTAAATTCAATAGTTAATCTTCACTAGTTAAACACTTTTTAAGAACCTCACATTTATTAACTATTGAGCTTATAAATCTTTGAAGTATTTTTTATTTATTTAATAAATGTATTTTAATGGAACATTATTTGAGCTCTTTAACACCTTAACAAAACTTTTTTTTTGCAACTATAAGAAAAGAAAAGAAACTTATTTATAATATTTCAATAGATTAATAATAGGATTACATGGGCTAACCAATCATGTAATTTAAAAAAATGTGTGATAGATTAGTAATTAGCTTATCCATATAGTTTTTTTTAAATAAAGTTATATCAGCCTAAGTAACGACACACTCTAAATTTCAAATATTTTAAAATTATTTTAATAATTTACGATTGGTCAATAATTTATAAATGATATAATTATCATATTGTTATAATTTAAAGGTTTGTGAGAAAAGGAAAAATATCCTTAAATAAGATTAGAATTATTTTGATTATAAAACCTGATATCAAAATATATTAAAATGGTGTCACATTTTTTTTACTATCAACGCATCTTGCGACCTGTTCAGGTTATAGGCATATATGATAATTACTCCAATGGGATAGGTATGAGGAAGGAAGCATTTTAGAAGTAATCTACCTACATTTTCTTGGAAGGAGAGTGGGAAACCATTTGTTAAAAACCACCCTCAATTGACCCAGACAGGGCTCCAACCCTTATCCCCCCCCCACCCCCCCATCTAAAGCAGGCCAGTCTAACATGAGAGTGATGCCATGGACTATACAACCAAAGCACTTGTTACTGTCACTAATATTACTTGGTCAGGATAGCACTTAGGAAGTGCCAAACATAAATAAGTGCGTTTGATAGAACTTATGGAATGGTGTTAAGGTGGAAGTGTAGGGTACGCAATAAAATGTCAGTGTTTTTGCAGTTTTTATATCAAAATATATTTTGGACAAAATAAATACAATATTTCTCCAGTATAAACAAAGTGTTTAGTTTTCGTCACGTGGTGATGGCGACCGTTTTTAAAATTTATTTATATCGCATTGCGTCTTACTACCCATTCGGGTTATACGCTTATCTACTAATAACGCTAATGAACTAGGAATTGGGAAGGTTGAATTTAAAAGAATTGAACTCGCATTTCGGTGGAGGTAGAGTGGGAAAACATTTAGGAATCACCCTGCCTACCCTACTGAGATTCGAATCTTGATCTCCTATTCCTCGGCAGTCTAGCTCAACACAAATCTAGCGCGTTAGCCAACTATGCCACCGAGGCATGTTTCAAACAGTTGTTTGTTATATGTCATGAGTAGAGCGGAATTATATGAGAAACTTCTTAAATGAACAGAAAAAGTTGTCATTAACATTCACGACATCCTTGACAGATATTCAAGAAATCTTAAGATCACCATGTGGACAAAATTAAACTCTTGTGTTTCTAATCAAGAAATATTTGATTTATTTTGACCAAAAAGATAGTTTAATATAAAAACCGCAAAAACACCGTATTTTCTCGCGTATCCTACACTCCCACCTTAATAGTCTACAGTTGTACTATAGTAAATATAATGTTAGTTATCTTTTCTAGTTAAATATATGAAAAAGTTAAAACCGTTTTTCCAGTAGTCAGCTAACATGGCCTTATAAGAGGCCCGCGTAATAGACTATCTTCTGTCTAACTCGAACACTAATAACTAGTTACCCGCCTCGGTGACGTAGTTGTCTAACGCACTAGTCGTGTTGAGCTCGACTGCTGAGGACGTGGATATCGAGGTTCGAATCTCGGTCAGGTGAACTGGGGGTGGTTTTTCCTAAATGGTTTTCCACTCTCCCTCCACGTCAATGCAGGTTCACTTCCTCTAATTCAACCTTCCCAATTCCTAATCCATAAGCGTAATTAACACTTAAAGCGTTTAACCCGAATGGGTAGTAAGACGTGGTGCTAAATAATAATAATAATTATTATTATAAATAACTACTTCAATTATCACAAGTCCAAAATGTACTGTAAATAGACCTGGCCGCACCCGGTACTAAAACACATTCATTTCACTCGATGGAGAATATGAGAGAGAGTAGTTAATTGGCACCTTGAATGGCGTCGTCTCCCCTTTGATTGTTATGTCATTTTGACCAATCAGCAAGAAACAGATATTTCAGGCAAGGATAATTTACTTGAAACTCTACTGCTGACTAACTTGGTCATCATTGAGATACATCCAAAATGGTGGCTCTACTCAAGCATGAATCATTCGACTTTCTGACAAATTGAGCTCACGTGTCTTCATTGATTACGTTTAACAACATAACTAGGTCTAAACAAGAGAATAATAGCAAATAAGCAAAGAGTGTTACAATAGTATTAAGAGGTTATTAATGTATGTTCCAAGCATTCATTGACAAATTTATACAAAGTGGTAACTCAACTCCATTTATTATTTTATTATTTAATCGGACGTTATCTGTTCAATCATGTGCTTTAGCTTGACAAATATAAGGGCAAATATAATTGATTAGCAAGCCAAACGCCACGCACGTAAATTCGTATTTTGACTTTTTATTTCGTCCACTTTTGATTTGTTTATTTAGCATTTCTTTATAAATAATTCATTGGAATTAAATTTCTTAAATTAAGAGTATGTATTATTAAAATTATAGAATTATATTGTCGTGAATAAAAAATAAATATTTGGTAAAAACTAGAAAGTTCAAACTTTAGTTTCAGATTCAAATAATATGATTTTACTTCTTAGTATAACCTTTAAGTTACGGGTTGTGTGTTATTATTGTTTGAATAAACAAATACTTTGTAAATAATGAAATTAAATGTATATATATTGGTTTTCTGTTGAAATGTTGTAATTACTGTGATAAATACTCTAATAATTACTGTTATAGATGTATCATTATTAACAAACAGTGTGTTCATGAATTACTTTTGGTTAAATTAAAAATGGTTAATTTTAATGTTAATTCAAGAAATCGGGCTATTATATATATATATATAATCACTAGATCCTATGTATGGCAACCATCAGTTCTGGTGTATGTGATAAATTATTCATAATGTAGCCTAATTGTTCACATTAACATGTTATTTTGCATAATAACCAGCACTCTTTGGTTAAAATGATAAATCCCACGTTTTTGCACGTTTGAACCTGTCTGAGTTATACGTTACATCTGTTGTTCGTATCAATGGAGGCAAATATTTTATTGAGCGCGGTCGTTTTTTGTTATCTTGATATGGAATCTGTTCATTTATCCTAACCTAATATAACCTGACCCAACCTAACCTAGCCTAAACTAACCTAAACTATTTTTGAGAATATTATAATTTATCACTTCAACGAAACAGGTTTTGTTGTGTAAAATAACCAATTAAAATAATCATTTGTATGTATTTAATCACATTAGCGACTAATAAAAGTTAATTTGGAAAATAACCGGTCATTATGCATAATAATTAATTTATTACTTAAATGTAACTTCAACTTGTGGATAAAGTGTTTAAGTGTGACATACTTCAAGAGAAACTATTATTAATTCGTTTATTTGATATATATTCAATAGAAAAACCAATGATAAGTCATTTATGAATGTAGCAATAAATCATGAATTTAAAAATATATATTAGCAAAACATGAATAAATCATAATAATTAATCTACACGTTTAAACTTTATTTTAATAACAATTATTATGATAATCTGTTTTAATTTGAGACGGTATGAGAACAAATAATATATATTATGTTTCAATAAAAATATAATCAACATTCATAAAATAATATGTATGTACACTTACGTCTTTACCATGGTCGTATTTTAATTTTAACAGATCAATCATTAAATTGTACAAAATAATTTAAATTCTAGCTATGCTCTCCATCCAATATCGGCCTAATATATGTATATATATATATATATATTATATATAATATTTATTTATATATTATATATAAATATATAATTAATATATATAAATAAATAAATAAATATATATATATATTACAAAATAATGTTCACAGAAGTATTAGTCCAAACACATAACCATCAGATATATGACGTTATTTATTTAATGTTAGTTTAAAAGTGTTATGTGCGATAAAAAAAATCACTTTGCAAAATTACAAATACAAAATTTATTTTAAATATCAACCGGGAAATTGTAAAAGATATGTATTTTACTAGAACAATGAACATTTCTAAAAACTTGATTGAACCAAGATTTGAAGAAAATTATATATATATATATATATATATATATATTAAATAATATAATATTTTTATATTTAATTTGGACTTGTCTTGGATCAGGAGAGTTTAGACCTTTAGACATATTTGTTTTAAATCAAAGTTAAAGAACCTTATATTATTCAGTTAGGTAAAATCATACTATGCATGAGCAACTAGGTTATATTAATTATTTGCTTCAGATGAAAATAACTACATTTTTCAAAGCTTCAATATAAATATTATTATTTCTATTATAAATAATAATACTAAGATAAACAAAAGCATCCAACTTTGACCATATGAGTACATGATATTCAGTAAAACAAGAAACTAATTAAATTTGAAGATATACCATCAGAATTTTGTGAATACACTGTCCATGTAATCATTATATTGATAGGTAATACTTTGTAATGTATGTTTTATGTAAATAAACTGTAAAATAATAGTTAATTATAAATCGGTTTATAGAAGGTGCATGGGTGAGTGTTGTTATGTACAATTCTGGTGTTGTTGAGATTTGTTGATATTTGAAATAAATTTAATGAGCCTTGCAAATTAGTACTTTACCAATAAAATAAAACCGTAAATAAATCGTGTGCGTTTTGTATAAATTAACATAATACAAATTAATTATATCAATTATCCTTATAAAGAGAGGTTTGATTTTGTGTCAATTGGTACTAATTAATTTCTGTTGATAACATTTTATATTGAGTTACTATATAAAAGGTTAGCCAAAATTATGTTCAAAGACAAACTACTTTATATGAAAACTACTATTTGAATAATAAAGTAAAAAATACCAAAAAAATATATAATTTTATAATAAGGTAATGCAAACAAATGTTCCCCAAGATATTACGTATATTTTTTTAATTATATGTCAATGAAATGAGGTTTGTAATTTGTTTGGAAAAATACACATGTAAAAGATAATAGTAATAATTATTACTATTATGTGTTCTGTCTCACGACAGGTCCATTCCTTTTGTTAGTGAACTTATACCGCAAACGTGCTAGGTCTCGGCTTCACCCTTGAGCACCCAAAATTTTCATATTTCCTTCAATTCATCCAATATTTGACTCCTCCTCCTCGTTAAGCTGTTATTTCCATCGACCTTTCCTTCTAAGACCTCGTGCAGATGACAGTTCTTCCTAAGGATATGTCTAGTTCAGTTTGCTTTGCACCTAAGTATAAAATACAAAATGAGTCTCTTCTCCCTATTATTCTTAGCATTCCTTCAGTATGTTACCTTGGCTGCCCCACCTGATCTTCTCAAGTATTCTCAAGCGTCACAATTCAAAACTCTCCAAGAATTTCTTTTCCATCTTCCAAATAGTCCAAGTTTCTGCTCCATCCGGAAGGAGGTTCCAAATGTAGCATTTCATCATTTTATTACTTAGTTCCAAACTCATCTTGCTGATCAGCAGTAACCACTTCTTGTTGAAATCTTCCTTAGCCATGGCAATCATCGACATAATTTCTTTGTTGCATTAGGCATCCTTTGTCAGTAGACTTCCCCGGTACTTGAATCATTATATTATTCCAGCTCCAGGTTTCCAATTTTGATTTTAAGCTGCTTTTCATATTTATTATTGTTTAGCACCACGTATTACTACCCGTTCGGTTTATACGCTTTAAGTACTAATCATGCTAATGGATTAGGAATTAGGAAGGTTGAATTAGAACAAGCGAACCCGCATTTGCGTAGAGGGAGAGTGTAAAACTATTTAGGAAATAAAAGTTACCCAACCGAGATTCGAACCTCGATCTCCCCGTCCTCAGCAGTCAAGCTCAACACGACTAGCGCGTTAGCCAACTACGCCATCAAGGCGAGTTTCATTTCTTTAAATCACGGAAAAATACATTACTTAAATAATAATTACCCGCAAATACGATGATATTTAAGTTATTCAACGTGTGTTGTAGCCAGTCCAGGTTATTCAAATATTTAATCTAGCTAAGTAGAGATAAAGAAGATATATATTTAAGGCAATTATATTTGTATTTATTAGAG